>JBBPCX010000028.1:9908923-9936385 GCA_037974365.1 Hydrocynus forskahlii | reverse complement strand
TCGTATTCCAGCGTTTGACTAGTAGGCATCCATCATTACATAAATAGAATTCCTTGCACAGTTCTTCCAGTAAAAAAATGATAATAAATGGTCCATCTTTGTAAGTAAGTAAATAAATAAATAAATAAATAAATAAATAAATAAATAAATAGATAAATAAATGGAAAAACATATAATCCAGAGTGCCCAATGATAATCCATTTAGGAATGCTTGTTGTATATCAGTCTGACAGGAAAAGTCGAAAAAGTTTTCTTCAACCCACATGTTAGTTAATTAGTAATCGTTCCCTCATTCACCTTTTTAGCAATCGTTGCAAAACCAGGAACAATGCTGTTTACGAATAAAGTTGCAGACACCTACATTTTTGCCTCCTGCCTTCCTCCCACACCGCTGGATACGTTCTCTAGTCAGGCATCTAGCCGAAAAGCATCTTTTATAAGTTGCTTATTTACGGCTGGCCTTGTGTGGAAAAGTCATAAATCTTGCATAGCCTTAAACAATGAGGGTGGTGTCCTGAATAATAAAAATATGCAGAGAGTGAGACGAGAGAAAGGGAAAGAGAAAGAAAGAGACAGAGAGAGAGAGGTGACACGAGGCGGTAAAGAAATAAATACTTCTTAAAAACGTTTTCGTTTCCGTGCTCTGGCGTTCCTTTCCTCCATCCTTTTCTCCCTTGTATTTTTGTTTGAAAAATACGGCTTGAGTCAAAGTCCCACTTCGTATAAAGGGAAAAAGTACAATAAACCCCTGGTGTGTATTTTCAGCTGCTCACCAGCCAACCCAGTGCGGTTAAATATCAAAATTATCTTAGCATTTTTTTCTGTTTGGTGATTTGTTTTCACACTCCTCCCTCGCTTTCAAGTCCGCCTGTTGTCTGGTTTGTTGCTCTGTCGCCCCCTCCCTACCTGTGTTCATGTTTTGCGCATAAGTTATAGTAGTTGGGTGTGTTGTAACAGATGTGATGTATCATTAACAATACAGAATGAACGCTGATGCTGCCAGGAGGTAACAGAAACCCAGCAGCGACAATAAGCACATATCCGTGGAAAAAGCTAGAGTAAACGTATCTAAATGAACTGCGTTAGCATAGCCTGACGCGTAAACAAGTGGAGAACTGGTGGTGTAAAATAAGCTGCGAGGTTGTCCGCTTGTAGGCCCTTAGCCGGTCTTGTGTGCCTGCAATTAGCATAATTTTTCACTGGTGACGCTGTTTGATGGGTATTAACGCGGGTGCCTGGCACATCCACAGCCAGCTCCGTTATTTCCAAATAGCTAGGAAGGCCTGTGTTTACAATACAATAAGTCGCCAAAAGAGGAGCAAAGGGGCGAAAATACGGCTGGGGCCCGACATGCAACGTGGAAATGTGACGACGGCGAGCCAGCAGCGCTGTTCGGATTATGATGCACAGGTTTTCACCGTGAGCGATAGAAGAGGGGAGAAAGGAGGCGAAATCTGAGGCCATTGTTATCAGCGAGCAGGGCGTACCAGTCGACAGGGCGGCCAGGAGCAGCGCTGCCTGTCCATTTGCAGTCCTTCTCGCATACCTCAGATCTTTCATGCTAGACCGTCTCCCCCCCTTTCGCGAGCCGAGGGGATCCGTACAGGAGCGCCCGCACTCTGGCGCGGGGCAGCCGTGCTGGAGATACCCGGCGTGTGACACTCGCTGCCTGGCTCAAATATCGCAAAGGGGATGAGCTCTGGGCTTCTTTATTGATTGCACGGTGGCCGAATGTGGGAAAAAATATGATGCCTGCTTGGACGTCGCTCGTCAGAGGCTAAGGTAAGCTGCTTTGAAACAGGCTATCAGTTTGTGAATGGCGGTATGTGTGTCCTAGTGATTTATGACCGTAGGACTCCAAACGCGGTTCAAGAAGAGTTCACAAGGCTTTAAGCTTCCTTCCACGCAGCACCCTTTATTCTTCCTCTTGGATTGTTTTATAACGTAACGAATTTCTTTTCGCCAGCAGCCTATTTTTCTTCACTATCTGAAAGAATCATTTTGGGTGGGGGTGTATTGTCTTATTGTCTGAGATGTTTTTTCTGCGTATTACATGAGAATGTTTTTTCTGCGTATTAGGGAAGGGGACATTTTATGTGCGATCCAATGCTGTAGCGACCCTCTGAAATAGTTGCATATTTCTGAGATTCCCATAAACGTTCTCCGCTGACACCGTGGTGCTTTTTATATGACACAGAAATCGCTTGCCCTGGGCCTCATTTGTGCCCGTTGCAAGGACTGAATCAACTAAAATGAAGGTGATCCAATGTGCTCATATAGGCACAACAATAAACGATTCATATTTATCATTATTTACATTATTTTGATAACCGTGTTCTGAAATTAACCTCTTACTGTGTCCCCGTGTTCGATAGCTAAGGGGCGCCCAAGCAATGTTCACCCCCTTGTTGTTTTGTTGACGTTTCACGGGTTGGTCCTTTTCCCCCAACCACGTCCGCTCTCGACTCCCTAATTGTGTTAAGGCTGAATTTACAGAAAAGTTGGTTATAATGTTACCATAACAAGGAGGCCAGGACATTACGTGTTCTATTTAATGGAACTGCGATATGATTTGATATCTATAATGCTTCTTGTTTTTCCCTCCCTCACTGGGCCCCCTCTCTTTCTCGCCCGAACAATTCCTTGGAGTAAATGATTAGGATTCCGTCCGTCCTCTTCGAAGATAAATGAGCTACATTTGTGACGTGTTGAGAGCTGATGCCCAAAAGCTGTAGCTCAGGTTCTCAATTTTATAAACAGACACGTGAAAACTTCGACTCGTTTAATGCGAAATGTTTCATGCTATTTTTTATTTCATATTATTTTTCGTTGTGATTAAGAAGATTCATTTTAATGAGGAACAAAACTATGTCTTTTACAGTTTCGTTTAATGGCTGTCTTTTTAGCTTTTATCATGGTTTATTTGACCTATAGCACTAGACTCATCGCTAAGATAGTTAATGGATGTTAACACTGGCAATTGATAAATAACTTTGTGTCTTTGTGTCTTTAAGCCAATGTCGTGGTATATAAACTTATACATCTGGTAGTCGTTCTGAAATAATTTAATTAATTAAATAAGCCAGATTTCTGTAAGATTTGACTGCGCATTTTAAAGTATTTATTTATTTTGCTTGTTGTTTTAAATGAATATAGCTATCTTGTGCACTACATCAAGCTAGAATTGGGAATCGTGGTGATTGTATTTGTTCTACGTAAACACAATCTCTAGTTTTGGCAATTACATAGGCTTTGGTAGTGGTAACATTAACAAATGTGTCAATACACCATTACTTACAATCAAATTAAACGGACAAAATTACAAAAAGGCTTTGTCCACTGGTGCTAAATTCAGCTTGCTGCTATTTTATCTGCCCCAAAATAGAAAACCTTTGGGAATTTCTAGAAAACGCCTCTAAGTTCGTTTTTTTTCCAGATTTTTATGATACTCTATTGACTAGTGAGCGTAAATGAATGCCAGGTGCCCATAAGTGTTTGAGTGATTGCCCTCACCCTGTCCTTTCAACCACCCCAACACCAGGGGAAGAGGTCTCGGGCTCTTTCCGGGATTAGATTTGTCTACTTCGGTTCAGTGACCATCATGAATCATATCTTGCGAAGGCTTCCGGAGACCTTTTTCCATGTCACAGTCATGAGGAGCATGACTAAAATCACTACATTGGTCTTGGAAAACAATGCCACTTTTCAGGTTTTAAAGGTTGACCAGATACATTTGTGTATAATTGGAGAAAGCCCTTTGGAGATGGCCTCTGTTCATAAGCCATATTCATTGAATTGTCTGAGATGTAACCTATTTTGTACAGCTGAGTTGTAACCTATTTTGCGGAGCTCATGGTCATTTATTGGACCACAATGCTTATTTTGAATTGAGCAAACGACACAGAATTAGTTAGCATTTTCATTTTTTCTAAAACAATTATTGTTTACATTTTTTCAACCTGGTTGGTGGTAAATGAACCTCCCAATATACAAAAAGTTAACTTCTGCTAAGAGCTACTGTCTATTATCTAAACACAGCCTTTTCAGTCTAGCTCAGATTAACATGTATTTTCATATTTTCAAAGAAATTACACGTTTATAAATAACACACACACACACACACACCGCATATAGATCAGAACAACGGACCAGCAAAGAGATTAATTTTTATTCACAGTACAATTATAGATGCTGGAAAATATATTGTATCATTGCTGATACAAAAGAATCACATATTTGGAACATAACAGTAGACAAAGGCATAAAACCTGAGCTATTTGGGAAGAGAGACGGCGGAGTGAGAGAGAGAGAGAGAGATAGAGAGAGAGAGATGATACATGATACACACACACACACACACACAGAGTGAGAGAGAGAGAGAGAGAGAGAAATCGCAGTTCAGTGTTGCCTGACATAGCATCTGCAAGTCGCGTTGTGGGAACGTGCTATTCATGTCATGGCGCCTTTCAGCGCTGTAAGATGGATATACCTCGCGCCCCTCTTATTATGTGCCTCTTATAACCTTTCAGGTCAGCTTCCAAGAGGCCGTTGGAAAAAGACTGTCACGTGACATCTGGTGCCAATGTTCTTCCAGAAGGTCGTCAGGACCCTGGTAGCCGGTAACGCGACATTTGGAAATGCAGAAAACGACCTACTACGACAACTCAACACTTTTCGGAGCTTACTCGTACCAGGGGGCCAATGGCTTCGGCTATGAAGCCCAGCCAGCCGCTTTCCAAAGCTCGGCACACCTCGAGGGTGATTACCAGAGGTCTGCCTGTTCTCTACAGTCCATCGGCACCAGCGCGCCCACACAGCCACAACATGCCAAGACGAAAGAGCTCAACGGCAGCTGTATGCGACCTAGTCTGCCATCTGAGCACCACCCACCTCCCCAGGTTTCCCCTCCTCAAAACACAGTAAACCCAACTTCTAGCGCCACCCAGCAACCGGGTGGCAGCGGCAGTGGTGGGGCTGGCAGCGGAGGTACGACTAAATCTTCAAAGTCGTCCACGCTTGCCTCAAACCCGACCATCACCAAGCAGATCTTCCCTTGGATGAAAGAATCGCGACAGAACACCAAGCAAAAAAACAGCTCACCCAGCGCAAGTTCAGCTAACGGTGTGTGTGCCAACCCCTTCTTTCAATGATCACCCGCCCCTTTCTCAACCCATATCCCACCTGCTCCTGATTGCTCAGGACAGATGTTGGCCCTTATGTAGGCCTTCCTTAAAGTGGGATCAAAACAGAAACAGCTTTAGCCGATTGATAATTAAACGTATTGCTAATAGTGTTAAAGCAGCAGCCTTTATTTAACTTTTCAGTTTTGTTCCTATTGGTGTATGTGTTAAGCAAGACAATTTACAAATTACAGTTACACAGTGCCCAGAGTAAGGAAGGACAAATGGACTACTAATTTCTAAACATACGTGTCGGTTCAAAAGGCAAACGAGCCATTCAAATAAAATGTGTGGAGAACAATCATTGACTAGCGTGCTGCACAATGCAATTTTGGCCGTGGGCATCGGTCCTAACACAATTTACATACCCGGTCAGTTCTAGGGTGCACATCTCTTAATAAATGGCAGTTATGAAGTGTTGACAACCAATATTAGATGGCTAACATTTTTATGTGACCGGTTTTATTATGGGGGACGATGCATTCAATTGCTGCATGTAGTAATTATGTTTTATTTCATTCCCACCCCAGCGGAGAGCAGTGGCGGCGAGAAAAGCCCTCCGGGTTCTGCTGCTTCCAAGAGAGCGCGCACAGCATACACGAGCGCTCAGCTTGTGGAGCTTGAGAAGGAGTTCCATTTCAATCGGTACCTGTGCAGGCCTCGGCGCGTAGAGATGGCCAATCTTCTTAATCTTAGCGAAAGGCAGATCAAGATCTGGTTCCAGAACCGACGCATGAAGTACAAGAAGGATCAAAAATCTAAGGGAATGGGTTCCTCGTCAGGGGGACCATCTCCCACCGGAAGCCCGCCCCTCTCAATGCAGTCCTCTGCCGGTTTTATGAACTCCATGCACTCTATGGGGAGCTATGATGCGCCGTCGCCGCCGTCTTTCAATAAGCCTCATCAAAATGCTTATGCCATGTCAACAGCCTATCAGAATCCAATGAAAGGTTGCCCGTCGCAACAAAAGTATGGTAATACGGCACCGGAATATGATCCACACGGGCTACAGGGTAACAGTGGCAATTACGGGACGCCTAACATGCAGGGTAGTCCCGTGTATGTTGGAGGCAACTACGTGGATGCCATGCCCGCAACTGGGCCATCTATGTATGGCCTCAATCACCTACCACACCACCAGTCTGCCAGCATGGACTACAATGGTGCCACGCAGATGTCGGCCAACCAACACCACGGACCGTGCGATACACACCCGACATACACGGATCTGTCGGCGCACCATTCTTCTCAGGGTAGAATTCAAGAAGCACCCAAGTTGACTCATCTGTAGCAGGTTTGGACATAAGAGAAAGGAAAAAATGAACAAACACAAACCCATGGGATGATGCAATGGGGTTGAAAAAGATGATCCAGTGGTTTCTTGCTGTGACTAGAACCGCAGTTGGTGTTGATGTTGTCCTTCCATTCACCTGTGAGCACATTCGTTTGTTTAGAAGACATTTCAGATTAGTCCATTACCCACAGCCCCAAAATACCCATTTAAAGACCACGTTTATGCATACTGGGTAACTGTGGCTGAAGTACGCCAAGGAATAGGTGATTTTTCTGTCTGACTCCGTGTGACCGCCGTTTACGTCATCGTTAGCGTTTGTATTGCCTTCGTAAGTTCTTCACATGTAGAACTGCTCGAGAACGAAGTGGTAGTGTACTCTTCAAATTGGCGATAGGAAACCACTGGATTGTTTTTCGTTCACTTCCCTTCTTTCACATACCTCTTTTTGAACGACTTTTTTTATTTTTTAAACTTTTTATTTTGTCCGCCCAAACAACCATCGACGCAACAAAACAATGCGCGCAACGTGTATGGCAAGACAAGGTAGCAGTCAACACTCTTTTCTCGCTTTGATAAGTTGAGGTCTATTTTTTAACTATACCTAGGGGCTTCTCATATGAACAGACTAGAAATAGATTATTGCTTTGACGTTGGTACAGGGTAAATAATGAATATGTAAAATTTTCGTTAAAAGGCCTATATGGTCACCCCCTACCTTTCTGAACTGCTAGTGCCCCTCCTTCGTCCTCCCACATCCCACTACCCCTCCACCCCACCCCCCCATACCCAACAAACCAACACACTCTGGGTTTGCTTACATTAGCCCACACTAATGCGGAAGGGCCATACTTTCTCATGTCTTGACTTAACGTGGAAACAGGGTATATTTGAACAAAATGAATGTCCGGAAAACCAAGCAGTGGTGTAGACGTTTCTGTTTACACCTAGTGCTTTGTCGTCTGGGCATCATTGTTGCACTTAGAGTTTACATTTTAATGGGTAAAGAAAAAAGGAAATCTTATTTTGAAGCGAAAGACCTTCAATCAGCGTCTTTTGGTATGTGTGTTCAAATGAACATTCATAAATATATATTTATTTGTTATAGCCAGTTTAAATACTTTCTTTTTGTATTATTTATCCCCCATGTATTTATATCGAGAAAGTGTACTTTTCTAGTATTTACCTGTTATAAAAAGAAGACATTGTGTTCTTGTCATTGTAACTAATTTTAGTTCTTGTATTTTAGAGAAACGTAGGTTTATGTTACCCTTGTACATAAACAATGATTTGAAATGTACAGGGGACGTGAGAGCGGTAACGAGCCGTTCCTGCATATTCGGAAACTAGGCAGTATAGCGAAACTTTTTTTGAAACTTCATTTCTTATTTGTAGCTACTTTGATTTCCTTGTTAAGAGTTGGCTGTTGAAAAATTCTTTAATAAAATGTTATTCATTTCCATTTTTGTCATATGTCTATAACTTTTCACTCCACACACACACACGGTATATCTCTCATCATGACTACTGAAAGAGACCTACAAGGCCGGGCGTGCAAAGCAGTGGTCACGTGAGGCGAGGTCAACCCAGGCCTTACTCTCAGTTTACTCTCTAGGTTTAAAAGGCATACTTCCTTCCATAAACCATGAAGTGCTTTAAACGGTTCTAAAAACAGAACCTTACATTAATATTCAAGACTTGTTTTTTTGGTAGGATTTTTCTTGACATCGAATTAGAGAGGTTGTGGTTTGACATTTTTGAGGCGAAACATAATCGCATGATTCCATGAAAAAATGAAAACACTGTTACGCCTGAAAAGATAAATCTCAAAATTTAAACCTGAACCACAAGCTCACTCTCAGCATAGATATGAAAGCTTAAACTGCATAGATTTCCTTTTCAAAGTAAAAGCAGTTTGCCCTCGGGTTAAAACCTTCCATTGTTCACGATAACTTAATTCAAATATCAAACATAAAAAGAGACATAAACCAAGGAAACAATGCAGACATATTTATAATGAACACAGACAAAAACACCTATAAATATGATCAAGTTGTTTACGAATCAAACAAAACATAAGTGTACTATTGAACGTAGGATTATTTACCATCGACATAAATTAGACAGATGGACAGATAGATAGATAGATACATTTGAGAAACCAAGATAAAATAATAACCTTATTATAAAATTATTTTCCGTGGATGACAGGAATATCCTTTTGTGGGTAAAAGCGAAAAATCTAAGAAATAATGTTTTTTTTCCTGAATCAGCGATTAAAAAATAAAAAGTAGAAGAGAGATCGATGTGTCCCAGTAACCCGCAGTAGCTCCATTCTGAAAGTGGGCCTCTCGAATTGACCTCCTCTTGTTCGAATGTCCACTTCCCCCAGCTAGCTTTCTATACCCTTTTAATACCCAAACACCCACACACCCACATACTTGATCTTTTTCTGTGTTTCTCCCAATGAAGAAAATATCGCAATAGCGTGCTAGTGCAAGAGATTCCAGACATGAGCAGCCATGTGAGTCATCCTGGCTTTAATTCTTCGGTGATTCTATGCGGCATATTTGGTAGGACGCAAAACCCTTATTGCGTGGTAAAAAAGAGAAAAAACTTAAGTTTTATAAAAAATGCCTAAGACTACGAGGGAAGAAAGGGTGCTTTCTTTTTGTGATACTGGAGGGTAGAAGCGAATTCTTGAGGGTGGTTCCTGTCAGGCATTTTGCCGGAGAAAAGATTGATCACCGCTGCTACTTCACTGCTCAGTTTCTAAAAATATCTACCCCATATCTCATTTTCTTTCAATTTTCTTAAAAACATCGTTATTCTCTGTTTCATCAACTAGTGTGTTGCTTTATTACCCAAACCTATTTAATATGTATTTTAATTGTTTAGCAAATGTTAAACACAAGTCAGCATTTACATTTGTTTAAACAAACTGTTTAATTTTTACACGATAAATCTCAACATTTAATTTTAGATGGACTTCACGTCCATTACGGAATAACAGCTGGTAACACCAACACATTTCTGCATGCGATATTAATTGAAATTATTCTAGCCAAAATGTAGCTACAACTTACGCAAACGTAGGTTTTCCCAAGAAGTCCAATGAAAGGTTGCAAAGGCTTAAATGAATAGTTAGCCTTTTTCACGATATAATATGCATCTGTCCATGTGGAAAGAAGAATCCCTCGTTTGACAGAATCTTCAAACATCTCCGAAACACCTCTATTTATTTAGACAACACTGGGGAAATTTTATATATACGCTATATACAGCTACCCTTCGTGTCTGTTACTCTTGTCAATTTTTAAAGATTAATGACCCTGGCCGAAATACACTGTTAGCCATATTGTGTATGTGCTTTTAACAGTCAGTTAAGGCCTGATTACATCACCACCAAATGTGTATTCACATGGCCTTTGTCTCAGAGCCTTACTTCACCACCCACACCAAATAGCACGGGTGAAACACATGGTAACCTTGCACGTTTTTATTTATAAGCCCCTGTCTACATCAGAATTCCATAATCTTCTTGAATATTTGATCACTTCTCGGAAATATAATGCTTTCTTTTTGCCACAAGGCCCCACATTTTGATTGGCTAAGAGCAGTCATGTGATCAGGAATTGGCTGCAATTTCGCCCGTAGTCCTCAGTTTAGTAGACCCTGGTCCCCATACGCTAGTAATATCACCAATATACACAATTATTAAAGCCCTCAAATGCAGCCGTAGCGGAAGAGCAAAATAAAACGGCATCTTTTGGATGTGATTTTTTGCGCATTTTGGTGTCGCTGGTCGCCCTTCTTGACTAGGCGAAGCGATGAATTTTGAATTTGAGAGGGAGATTGGGTTCATCAACAGCCAGCCTTCCCTTGCTGAGTGCCTGACGTCTTTCCCCGCTGTCCTGGAGTCATTTCAAACTTCATCAATCAAGGACTCGACAGTAATTCCACCTCCTTTCGAGAACACCATCCCCAGTCTGAGTCCTTGCACAGGCAACCAGGCGCGACCGAGGAGCCAAAAGCGAACCGCCTCCAATGGCCTCCAGCTCCGGACGCAGGCAGCACCGCCAACGCAGCAGCAGCACCAGGGCCCGGTTCCACTCTCGGGCGGTGCCCCCCTAGCCCACGAGTTTCCATGGATGAAAGAGAAGAAATCGTCAAAGAAGTTCTCCAAGCCTGGAGCACCTACAGCAGCAGCAACAGCCACTGCTGCTGCTTCACCCTCTCCAGCATCCTCCGGCTATGCCACAGCAGGACTCGAGTCCCCAACTGGTAAGTATATCAACCCGTAGCCACATTTCTCAGCATTAAAAAAGATATACTTTCTGTTCGAGCACAGTGCTGTGTGATTTCATGTTTGCTCCAGCTACATACATTACATTATGTTGATCCATTCTCACCAATGCAGGACATTGATGGAATGCTATATTTTAACCATACTAATCAAACGGTGCATTACTAAAAACGTTTAATGTGAAATGGCCTAGTTATACGGCACATTTTGTCAAACTTCTCAAGCTTCTCCGTGCTACCAATATACTATATATTGTGAGATCAATAACTTCTATATACACGATTATGGTCGTTTCCATCTAGTAACAAAAGATTACAGTGTCCTCGCAAGACAACTCTTACCCACCCCTCCCCCATTTCGTGGCGTTATATGCCAAATGCATGTGCATTCTGCCTGATGAAGTTGTTGTTCCTTTAATGCAGAAACTAAATCTGGCAATGGAATAATTATTTCATTGCGGATGTTGACAGCGCCGTATTAATGATATATATTCATAACCATGTCTAATGGTTAGGGAAGCCATTTTGGTTGTCAGAATGCGGTATGAAGGTGGCTGAACAAAACAAAATATGAAGCTTACTCGGTTAAACTGCAAACTAGCCATAGAGGGTATTCTGCAATTACTACTGCAGGCTACAAACAAGAAGTGAACCGACAGATTACAGACTGGAGATTTCTAGTACAGTCTATCCTTTTCATCTCTTTCTTGATTTTGCAGAGGTGCAAGGCGCATTAGACAATGGCAGCGGTTCACGTCGACTGAGGACTGCCTACACCAACACACAGCTGCTCGAGCTGGAGAAGGAGTTTCACTTCAACAAATACCTCTGCCGACCCAGGAGGGTAGAAATCGCTGCACTTTTGGATCTAACTGAACGCCAGGTCAAAGTGTGGTTTCAGAACCGACGCATGAAACACAAACGTCAAACGACGCACCACCGAGACGGCCCAGACGGCGAGACTAGCGGCTTTGAGCCGCTGGAAGATGCAGACGCCGCCTCGCCTTACTCGAACCATCGAACTGAATCGTCCGGTCCAGGTTCCAGCTCAGGTTCGGCGGCAGCGTCAGAAAGCGAGTCCTGCCCCCCAGCCGGTTGCTATACGAACAATGCTGATAAGGGGCAACCCACGCGCGAGGAAGGTCAGGCGATGCAGCCGAAATCCGCTTGTGTTCCTGACACAGCGGTGCACTCCCCCCCGTACCCAACGCCTACTACAGAGAGCTCCGCCACAATGGGCAGCGATGGCCGAGAACATAGCGCTTTCCCAGAGCCGCATGACGCCAACTCATTGACCGATTTGAATTTCTTTTCCACAGACTCCTGCCTGCAGATTTCGGACGCTTTATCGCCGAGTCTGCAGAGCTCACTGGACAGCCCCGTAGACTTCTCGGAGGAGGATTTTGATCTATTTACAAGCACTCTTTGTACCATAGATTTACAACATTTACAGTTTTGAATCACTGTACAATTAGGGAAAAGTCAATTCAAATGCACCCAGTTGCATTATTTATAATTATTGTCAACTACAATATTCCTGAAAGGAGAGAGAGAGAGACAGAGACAGAGAGAGAAAGAGAGAGAGAGAATCCATTCTGGTCTACATTCAGTCACAGCCGTGTCTGAAGACGAAGCCGTAGCGGAAAGAAATAATTCATGCCTTTGACAGTATTACGATGCTCTGTTCTAGTGAATTCACACCGGGATTGCCCCTGTCCAGTTTCAGGTATTTTATTACCTTTTGTTTATCTGGCATTTAGCTTGTGCTGATAAATGTACGAGGACTCTTTTCAGTAAAGCTCAATCATTGAATTCTCAGGAAATGTCAGAAATAAGGCTAGCTGATTTTAGGAAATTCTCCCGAGACGGGCATTGCCCCTGATGATGAATTTTAGAATTAGTTTATTTATTGAGATTCTTTAATAGAAAATTTCAAATTATTTATTGTACATTATTTTCATAGATGAAAATAAAACATTTATAAGCCGAAACAAGTGTGAATGATTTGCAAGCATTTCTTTAGCAGAATCTTATCATTGCTGTAAATACAATTATAATGAAAGATTTCATGAGTAATCTTTGAGAAAATTGCAATGAATTATGATACAGCCTACTAAATAAGAAATGTCCATCCATTATCCATCTGCTATACGACAACAACAGCAAAAACAACAACAACAATGGTAATAATAATAATATTTATATTATAACCAATATTGTAATGGTAATAATAATATTGTAGTAGAAACAGCAGTAGCAGTAATGGTGCAACCTGTTTGTATTTGGTCACACGCCAGGATACATAATTCAGACACAAAATACCAATTGTGCCTACAGTAGAAATAGGCAACATGTTCCTCATATCATACGTAATTATTATTATTATTATTATTATTATTATTATGGATCATTACTGGAATGTGTGTTCTAAGATGCCAGTTAATTTACGCAGGCTCTAGCCTTGTTGATCTGGGCGTTTATGGGTGCATTGGTGGGGACGTAGCCCCAAAATGGCGCTGGGAACACAATGAAAGATATGAACAATAACGCAGCGGCCATTATCGAACGTCTTGGTTGTGGCTGAGAGCAAGAGACGCTAAACTGACCGGTCCTTGAATGTATGTATTAGTTTTAAATGAAGATTTTAACACAAACGAAGACCTTGTGAAACCATGATTATTTTTGACATAATAATCAATAATTGACGCAGTATGTAATAGTTGGACCTGTCCCAGTGCACCATATTTTGACCCAACAAGAAGACCATGTGGACAAGAGCACAGGTACAAGAATGTGAACTGCACAACGACGACATAATAACAATATACATTTTCTCTTTTTTGTATAAGCAGCATGTTATACAGAATCTTTGTTCTTACTAGCAGTCATTGACATACTTAAAAATCACTGAGTGGAATACAGCTTACAAGTACAAAAGCAATACTCAACCCTTTCATGCATTAATTATTCATTTTAATTGTTGAGAATGATATAATGTACTACATCTCACCATTTCATCTTCACCTTTTATAAATAGTGCTTATAGATTATTTAATCTAAGCCCTGTGATTTGTAAAAGAGTCTACATCTTTATTAGTACTTTGAAAGCACTAGGTAATGTAAAAGGTTAGGTTAATGGCTTAATTAGGTTATATTTACCTGTACAGGTGTAAATATGTACATATGCGTGTAAGTGTGTGTATCGGTGAGCTGGAGTGGGACTGGGCTAAGGATACATATGTAGCTGTGTGTTCACTCCACAGTCAGCATTTTGCTATCACATCACTGCTCAGCTGTGCCTGCATATTTAATTAGTCTGTTTATCCAGATAATTCAAAACAATTGCAGGAATAAGTTGCTGACAGATACAAATCATAGTGAGAATAAGGAGAGTAAATGAACTTTTATTTGTGGTGGCTCAAATTATATAGTTCTGTCAAAGTGTGGTAAGGAGGACAAGACTGACAGACACATTTACATATGAACATCTGAAAAGACAGACAGACAGATACATGGATACAGGCAGCAGACAAACAAATAGACAGACAGGTGGACAAAGAGATACACAGACAGGCAAATACATTAGAAACAAGGTGCTTTGAATTTACATGGTTCAGTTGTGTTGACCAATTGTACATGAATACATTGTTACATTGACACAATTATTGGCAAAGTTATAAACTGAAAGATGGTAGTTGGTAATGCAGGTTGTGTTCATGTGTAACTGACAGACACATTTGAATTACATCACTTAGAAAGATAGATAGATAGCCAGATCTGGCTGATTGGAAGGGTTGGGGGAGCAGAGGTGTGCACGTGCAAAGTCTTGGCCGTTGTGCACACATCTTGGTTTTTCCCCGGGAAACAAAAAGTGTGTGTGTGTGTGGGGGGGGTGGGATCTGGGGTCCCCCCATGCTATAATGGTTCCAGTGCCCATGGTCAGATAGGTAAGGCACAGATTAAATGTATCGCGATCTCAAAACAAGCTAAACAATGTCCTACTTACTATGAGGCCATTCATATCTACTTAATATTTCGATGTCTACCATGTACATTTTTCCACTAACGTGATAATTTGAGGTGTGGTGCCATTTTATCTCTCTTTCTTAGTGTTTTTTGGTAGACAGCCAACTCTCACAGGTCTATCAGGTGTTCTCAGTCTATGGAAATTTCCTAACAAGAGACAAATAACATTTTCTAAAGTGGATCATGAGAAATAGCAATGCATAACTACCATAAGGTGCTATGAGAAAATTCCAGAAGAGGAGGTTTAAAGCATATAAAAAATGCAAACTGTGAAGCAGTTATAAAAGAAAATGCATAGCACAGAAGACATGTGCTCCATTTTAAGTGAAATAAAAACATAAGGAAAGTCTGCAGACAGTGACAGTATTTGAGCTATAGCTTTCATTTGGCAACATCTGTTTTTCAATACATACTTTTTATTGATCTCCAAGCAGAATGAAAATTACTTTTAACCAGCCATTTGGACTCTTATCAGTTATCATAGATGGCATGCTATCTAGCCCAAATGGCTGCCAAGAAAATATGCTGCACTCTCAGACACAAAATGTATATCAGCTGTATATCAGCTGTTAATATGAAGGTAGTTCGTAATAAAAGTTAAAGTGTTAGAGACAACTAAAAACAGTTCTTTAAAATCATTTTAAAACAAAGGCTTCCATTAGAAGAGTCAGAGTAAAAATGCTAAGATACATTCTTAATATAGAAACATCATATTGATAAAAAAAAAAACTTTGCAAAACTTTAAAAATGTGTGTGATGTATCACAAATCAGCACTTTTACATGTATACCGATCAGCCACAACATTAAACAGGAAAAAAAATAACATTGATTTTCTTGCTATAATGTCATCTGTCAAGGAGTGGGATGAATTCAGGAACAGCTAGTTCTTCAAGTTAATGTGTTGGAAACAGGAAAAATGGGCAAGTGTAAAGATTTGAGCAACTTTGACAAGGTCCAAATTGTGATGGCTCAGTTTTTTGTGTGAGGAACAAAGACAATTCTGTCTGATCTAGCCCAAGAGAAGAGCTACTCTTGCACAAACTGCTAATGAAGTTAAAGCTGACTATTATAGAAGAGTGTCGGAACAAACAATGCATCATAGGTTGGTATATATAGGGCTGTGTAGCTGCAGACATGTTACAGTGTCATCCTGACCACTGTTGAAAGCTCCCACAATATGCACGTGAGCTTCAAAAGTCAACCATGGACTAATAGAAGAAGGTTGCCTAGTCTGATGAATCACATGTTTCTATCTGTGTGTGTGTGTGTGTTGCCTGGGGAGGAGATGCACCAGGATGCACCATAGAAGAAAGCAAGCTTGTAAACGCAGTGTGATGTTCTGGGCAATGTTCAGCTGGGTAACATTGGGTCTTGGCATTCATGTGGATGTTATTTGCTCATGTGCATGTTACTTGTTGCAGACCAAGTACACCCCTCCATGATAATTGTATTTTCTAATGGCAGTAATATTTTTCAGAAGGATAATGTGTCCGGCAGCACTGCAATACCTGTTCAGGACAAGGAGATCAAGGTCTGGTCTCTAAACACCCCAGATCTCAATTCAAGCAAGCATCTGTGGGATGTGCTGGACAAACTAGTCTGATCTATGAGGCCCCACCTTGCAACTCATGGGACTTTGAATTGCTGCTAACGTCTTGGTGCCAAATACCACAGCACACTTTCAGAGGTTTTGTGGTGTCCATGCCTTGGTGGGGTGGAGCTGTTTTGACAACATGAGGTAGACCTATACAAAATTAGGCAGGTGGTTTTACAGATTGGGGCTGATAGGTGTATTTGCCTAGTGTAGCTCAATGTATAATGTAGGTAAATTAAATAAACACTTTAATTTACTTTTATTAATGAAATGTGATTGATTAATCTCACATATTAATTACAAACTCCTTTCCCAAATCTTATCTAAATCCCAGAAATGTCACATCTTCCAGGGTCTTCCAACATGGCAGACCAGTGGAAAAAATGGTACTCTAACATATATACAAATAATAAAAATAAAATGTAGCATAAACACAGACAGAAAACTCATGTGTGACTTCAAAACATCTGCAATACCCGAATTCAACATCTTGGAGCCATTTTGAAGTTGCATAATATCCAACAGTAGTAAATGCTGAATGAGTAAGAGATTCATTTTCAGGTAAGCACTTGCAGCAATTCTTATTACAATTTAGTGGATACCCACATCAGTGGAAAAGGTTAACCTACCTAAATCTAGCAAAGAAAACCTAGTTTAGTTTTGTTGCTTTTAATTAGACTACAAAACAATCCCTTGGTAGGCCAAGGCATATTTACAATTTACCTTAGAATTATCTGGTGCCTTGATAAACATTTATGATCTCACACTGATAGTGTGATCATGGTCTAACCTTTCAGTGAGGAGAAAATATTCAAATAAATACATATAATACAATTAATGTTCATTTGAATTCTCTCTAAAAAAAAACCCCATCATGTTTCACATGGGTATAAATGGCATGCAGACCAAACAACCTTAGTCATCCAATACTGATAATCAGAGACTGCATATTTGGATACATGGCTTCATAAATCAGGCAGTAAGTAGACTCTTACAAATAGGGTACAAGAAAGGAGGAATGCCATCATAGAAAACCTTTTGGCTACCTGAAGAACCTTCCAGTGGATGGTTCTTTTAAAGTCGTTTGAATAAGACATCAGAACACATTTCACTTACTTAACATGATGCAGCGGACACCTGAACGTAATGAAGCTCCGCTGCTCAGCGCTGCCCCCAAACACAAACAAGCAACACAAGGACGAGGGGGCGTGGCGCACGAGGCCCCAACTTCACACTCAGCTGTACTCCGAGGCAGGAGGTTTGAAAGTAGCCAATCCGAGAACATTATTTATTTGTCATTGCTGCTGATTGGCTGCTGCAGTCCAGAATTTCCCCCGTGGAGCATCTCGAGTGTTCTCGTGTTTTTCATTTTGTTCTTCTTAAAGCCATGTATTTTTATTACTGTAAATTAAATTCATTTATTACTGTATTTGCCTGCTTATACCAAAGAAAATGAAAGCGCATTAATTGCAGTGCAGTCTATACAGTATTTACATTCTAGCACTGTGGGAGTTCAGTGTAAACTGTACAGTACGAATAAGGGCTTACTTTTACATTTTCATTAAGGCTAATGAGTTTAAAATTAAATGTAAGTGTTTTGGGAGCAGATCTGGGGGAATATTTAGGGTTTACACTATAAAAATTGGCATTTTTAACCACATCACAACAATGCGGTTTTTCATTATAAGGGGGTGCACATGGAACGTAACCCCTGCGAAAAGCCTGCAGTGTTACTGTATTTCCATGTGAAGCAGTGAGTGTAGTCGGACCCAAACAGGCCCAAAAACTTTAACTGGGTATTTTTATGATACAATAATTCTTAAAAGCTTTTAACGTTAACTTGTTAAAGCTGTAGGCGAGGTGTATGACAGGGTTGCATGCATTCATCTCACTTACACACACTTACTACAGAAGAAAAACACGGTCAAGTGAAACTAAAGATATGTACATGCACATCTCCCTTCAGCTGACACGTCATACAGAATGGCAGCACAATACTGCCAACACTTGAAGAACCTCGCTTGTATATACATGAACAATTAATTAACAGCTGCCAGCATTAACAAACTGAAATAACCAATATGTAATTACATCATCTCCAAAAAAACAAAAGAAAACAAAAGAGTAAATCCAGCGAGGAGAGTTACAGAGAAGTGGAAACATAAATGCAGCAGGCTAACCAGCTAGTGTAAGTGAAAGTCTACACGCAAACCTGAATACAGGTGAAAACTGGGCTAATGGAAGGGAGAGGAGGACAGCAAACATGCAATTAAATTATTGGTTAATATAATTTTATTTAGCTACTTTTACAAGATGGCAGAGTCAAATGTCAGAAGGTTCAGTTGTAACAAAAATGTTGTCTTTTGAATAATATTACACAATGGACTGTGCTTAATTTGACATGGATTAATAAGGCAAATACAAGTCTACTTTGATCTCAGGTTGACATTAAAGATCTCAAAGTGCCTTCACATAATACAAAGGTAAATGTTTTTCCTAGAACCATATGTCCAGGCTAAGAAGTGCTTGGGAATCTTAGTGCATGTGTGTATGAAAACAAACGTAGATTCACACATAAAATAACCTATATCCATTTTTCTTGCATTCCATTAAGATGTTTCAAACACTGGAGCACTGGTGGACCTGGAACCCTGGAAGAGGATGCAAGTGCATTATGCGCCCACATACATTTCCAAGGTTTATAGTTGTCTCCAAAACTACAATTAGATACACCCTTCATGCCTACAAACTATGTGGAAGGCTTCCCAGCTGTTATGTGTTCTCCCACTTCCTCCAGCATATACAGTAAGAGTGTTGTCTTGGCAAAGGGAAAGCGCATAAAGGGCCAGTAACTTTGATTCTGAGTGTGATTTGAAAATAATATTCTCTTAGATTTTCAGTGTAAGATCAAGGTAATAATGAGCAAAGATACTTTCCTATGGCCTCATGTTAATAGCTACCAACAGTTATGGAGGGTGCTATTATCTGATCCAACCTAGTTTTATTAGAAATGTTTAGAATGTGAATTTTGGGTTTTTCATAGTAAGTAAACAATTGATCTATGCAAACATGTTCGGACTAATTTGAAAACTATTCATTTTTATTCCCATGTTAAATAACTGCAGATGCCTTGTTTGCATCTTCATAATTTGTTCGTCCATTATTCATGAAATTTGATATTTGCAGAAAGAATCAATTTGCAAACTCTGGCCACTGGCTTGCTGTTTATGCTAAACTATACCCACGCAAAGGCATAATATAAGCCACTACAAGCAGAAACAAAGTGATAGAAAATGGTTAGTAACCCTTCTTTATGCAAATGGAATTTATTCCCCAGTGATGACTGTTAAATGGCTATTTACGTTACAAATCTAATGCTATTACATCATATTCTATTCTAAAATTATACAGTAAAACCTACAAATCAGTCAATCAATCAGTCAAGCTATCTACCTATCTATCTATCTATCTATCAAAATGGAAGAAGTTTTTACCAATAGTACTTATAGAATTGTCTTCCACTTAAAAGGAAAACAGAGGATCATCTACTCAGAGAAGGCCTATCACATTCCACTTTCCTGTAAGCCAGCCCCTGTGTACGGTAAAGTGGTAATTAATGCCATACAGTATATCAGGTGACCTACTGAAAGCTTGGAACAGGGTTAATTATAAGGCTAAATACAAGGCTAAGTACAGCCTGCAGTGAATTGGCATTTTGAAATTGTACATATAAGGAAAACACATTTACCAATTCTTTACATTCAGTACAAAGTTGCAGTATCAATATATCTTTTGTGTGCATACAAGTTAAGATCCTCTAACTGACTTAATTTCAATCTCAAATAATATTCCATAATACGAAGTCTTGTGTTAGGACTATAAAGAGCTGACTAGAAAGTAACATATTGATACTCTCATTGTTAATAAAAAGAGAACAAAATAATTTAACACAATAACATGTTAAGTCATACTGGCCACCTAACATCTTTTACACAACCCACAAAGCTTTGTAATGCAGTTAAAACTTAAGCAAATTAGATGTACAATGCAAAACTCAAAACCATGTGGGAATGAGGGCTGTGCAAAGATGACTATTGCCCAGTGAAAACATAACTCAGCTTTATCAAACAAAGCATTTACCTTTGGTTACAACAATCTACCCAATGACAATAACAACAATGTGAAATTGCAAAAGGTCAATAAAAACAAAAACGTTTGTTATTGTGGAAGGTCTCCTGTGCCACAGATTTTGCAAGCTCATCCTTTAGTGAAAACCATCAAGCCAACTCAGTGCAAGTCTGAGCAAAAGTTTGGAAGAGATAATCCCTCTATGCAGATGTTTCCATCCGAGGGCCATATGCCTTTGCTGAGAATGTTGGAATATAGAAATGATAACAGAAAAAAGAATCAGGGTCTAAAAATCTGGCAAAGGAATTTTACCAGATATGAAAAGCAAATACAGGAAATGTTCTGGCTCCATGAGTGTTTCTGGCTTACTAGGAAAACTTTGTTTTTATGGAAATGTTTGTGTCCATATGTGGCTAAAGCACTTCACAGTCAGTAACGCATGTCCCACCACCACTTCAGTGTTCACCCACCTGAAACGACAACATCTCTGTGCAGTGTTTGCATCTCATTTGCATATAGGTGACTGGGGAACAGCAATTTGTACAGGTGAATAGGTGAAATGAGGGCAAGACTGTTCAGTTTGCACATGGATGCAATTTACATTTGGATGTGAACATATCACCTATTTTTGTCCTCACCATTTTTTAGACTATAGACGATATTTTGACTGTTAGTGTAAACTGGGGTATTTTGTCTAATGGATTGCAACAGATTACTCTGCGCACACTTACTGAAAAATCACAAAGACAGAGAATTGTATGAGAAATTAAAATACTGACTGTATCAGTATCACATAAAACAATGGTGGCTATGGCATTATAAGAAGAACACAACATGTCTACAAACAATTGCAACCCTTTCTTTTAACATGTAAATACAAACACCACTTACTTTTAGCAAGTATAGTGAAAGTAGCATTTGGAAAATGTATGTATTTACAATATGTTAAAGTGAAGTGTTGTTTGTAGAATTGCAGAGACATTTGACAAGATCTGGTGTTAATGGCAGATCTTTACTGACAGGGCTGCTGAAAGGGAAGCAGTAATTTTCCAATGAACTGTCAGCACACAAGGCACATTGATAGGATGGTTAGTGAAATAGTCCGAAATTGGCATGTAAAAGGGTCAGAATAATGTGGGTGAAAACATTAGATTAACGTTTATTGGCTGCAACAGTATCTCTTGGTAAATAGAGAAGATCCCAGGCAGACTAATATAATTTACTGAACTGACACTAACCTAAAATTAACGGGACACTTATTCAAGAACGAGTTATTCTCTTACTTTCTTGTTCTTTGTCAGCAAATATTTTCAAAGTGTTATTGGAAAAAAGTGTTGGTCTAACCAAACACAAAATTAATTTTCATAATTCATATTTTCCAGTATACTTTAATCAATGTAATGTAACTCTTAGGTATGTGAAATCAGAGTATGCAGTTACCAGTCTCTATAATGATATTTACAGGACAATGAATATATAAACATTTCAAATTGAAGCATAAGTAGTTTGGATGAAGTCTTCACTGATCAATTTAGTCCTTAAGATACATTTACATGATTGCATAAATGCAATTAAAGGGTAATCAAACTGGTGAGATGTAAACAGAATCTTGTGAAATGTTCCATTCTGAAGTAACTGAGTCAGAAATGTTCATATTAATGGTAGTATGAACTACATGTCCACAATGAATAATGCCCCTCAAAGTTAACTCTGAGTCAGTCATAACACAAAATTGGCAAGAACACATTCGCTGATGATTGAGACATAGTTTTACGAAAGCACAAGTTTATATAACAAATATTTTTACAATATCTCAAACTTTTTGAGATAAGCTTCTAATCACACCACAGTGGTGCAGTGAGTAGCACTGTTGCCTCACACCATTGAGGTTGGTGGTCCGAATCTGGGTCCTGGGTTTGTGTGTGTGGTGTTTGCATATTCTCCTAGTGGTGGCAGGGGGTCCTCCGGGGTCTCCGGTTTCTCCCACAGTCCAAAAACATGCCCATCAGGTGAAACTATGATATAGGAAAAATATTAGATACCAGTCTCACTTACTAACAGTCGAATTACTTAGTACAAGTTTTAAGTTGCACAGAGGCAGACACAAATTGTGTAAAAGGGCACAACAAAAAATTGCACATTTTTAAATGCATTGGGTGATTATGCAGGATCCAACCCCTACTTGAGGCCGAAGCTGTTTAATAAACATTCTAATAAAGTGTTCATGTGTTCATTTAACAACATCTGCCTGTTTTTCCAGCCAACTAAATACCTACTAAAATTTAACATGTCTAAACAATTTAGGACTGGGTGACAGACAGGACTAACAGAATTAAATTTGTTCAGGAATTTCAAGATTATATTTGTTCTATTTTGTGTGCAATTTTAGCTGAATTTCATTTGTTCCTCATATGCTCTTTGAGTTTGACTGAGTACAATGGCTTAACATACAATCTTATGTTAATGTTACAATCTTAGGTTTAAGCAACAGGCCATGGGACCGGAAGAGTGTGCACAAAGAGAAGAATGCATGTGTAAAGCGTCTGCTTCTCTTGTACTTCTAAATTTGCTCCACTAGGCGGACAAATACGTGTAGCCGAGCTGTAGTAAACCAACAAACTGAAGGCTAGCCATCTGGATAGAACTACCAATTTTGTTAGATTTATTTAATTATTCTAATAAACAGGTCACTTTAAAAAATCATACCCACAATGATTCATTTAAGGGCTTTTAGTCGATCAGTGAAATTAAGTCTATATATACACGCTTGTCACACAAAATTACACATTCCTGGAAGAAAGTACAATAGTTAATCGGAAACACACAGAAATACGTATGCATAAAATGATTGAACAACTAATTATCAGATCTGCAATTTTTACATAAACCATAGGGTAAATTTGAATACTTTCGAAAGACCTCAGCACATCACACTATGAAAGCGATCAGTATCGTCCTTATGAATACAAGCGCCATCGCACTCGAAGAATAAAAAACTTTCTTTGGACCCGACAAATGTAATTTTTTTGTGGTCTGTTTATCTGTGTGTAAAATGTATCAATGTAACGAGATGATACATGACAGTTCTTTATCTTAAAATACATAGAGAAACCCAAACTGTTTTTATATAAATCGGCTCGGATCTCAACCATGACTTTTTAAGCTATAAGCTGAATAATGTAGTTCCAAACGTTTCTGTATTTTGTTACTTTAAATCATCCACGCACAAACAGGCTACGATACCGTGGCGTATTTAGCCGATGGGCACATTTGCAAATTTGAGGTGACATGACAAAGCTTTCGGATTTGCCAGAGAAGATGGCTCCAACACGCTTGCTAACAAGCTCTAAACTTTTTCCTGCGTGACCACCAGTTCACCAGACACAAGACATTGCAGTAAACATCCTGACAAGTAACAAATTGCTGTGGGCGTCATATTGTTAGTTGCTCTTGTCTTTCCATGTACCAGTGAGTAATTATTTTCGAGATCCCTCTGCCCCCTCCTTTTAGCGTGGGCATATTTATGAAGAGGGAGATTTGCTAGACTATTGTCGTCTCCATTAATAATTAGCTGTGGTACTTTTGCACTTTCCGTGTCCTCCGCCAACGCCTGTCTGGTCATTTGAAGTGTGGACGCTATAACTTACTGAGTGAGACCTGGGCTTGATGTTTTGGGTAAAAACGCGCTATCACACTCAGTGGTGTAAGTTTTAACTAAAATAAAACTCTTGCAATCCGATCATCAGACGTTATTCTCTTTGTGGAAAAAAATGTTGCATAGTTGTCCATATACTACGTTCTTTTCCTGCTGGTCCGGAATCAACAGAAGGCTTGCTGTCGGTCTAACCTCGTTTTGGTAACAGATCAGTCCATTGATTCAATTAAATGGGCACAAACCCTACCAGGGACCAAACTGGAAACGATGGCGTCATTTCCAATTTCGGTGTTAAATGGATTTTAAGCCTGATGTTTAACTCTGAATAAACCTTCCATGTTTAATATGGCATGTTAAAAGCAAGAAAGAAATGGCACTGCTTAAGTCACTGCACTTTAGCTTTGTACAGTAAGAAAAGAAAAAAAAAATATGCAAAACTAACACCACCAGTAATGTAATCAGCATTAGATAAATGCATCTGCACTCTGGTAAGGGACCTAAAAAAGAAGCGTTAAAATCTCAAAAGAACATTTGAAACCTTTCTTCGTTATTCTTTCTCTCTTTCGGCCGAGGCTTTCACGCGGGCTTTGACATATTCTTGCTGTTATCAGATTGATGGGCCAGTTTGATTGAAGTGGCTTTGTCATGCAAATGTCAAGCGCGTGATGGATGGTCGCCGTGCGCTGACAAACTTCTGTAGGTCCCTCTACCATTGGCGCCGTGACGGCTCACGTGACCAGCAGCTGAGGTAAAGATGTGTTATAGGGAAGCACGGGCAAATACTCTGGAAGTAAGCATTCCCCTTTTTCCTCATGACATACTGCTGCGAGGTTGCACGACAGGCAATTCCCAATTCACGGGTTCCCCCATCACTCTCAGCTGCGCATGGACAATTCCAGCATGAACTCTTTTTTGGAGTACACAATTTGTAACCGGGGGACTAATAGCTACTCTTCCAAGTCTGGATATCATCACTTGGATCAGGCTTTCTCGGGCCCCTACCAGTCCTCTCAAGCAAGTGACAGCTATAACGCTGATGGACGACTTTACGTAGGGGGAAGTGCGTCGCCAGCCATGGCACAACATCAGCACCATGGCGGCGGCTATTCACATCACCAGCACCAAACGCCACACAGCGGCATGGGCCTGTCTTACGGTGGCACCGGGACCACGGGCTACGGTGCGCAGGCCTCTGCCAACCAGGAGTATGGTCATCACCAATATTTCATGAATCATGACCAGGATGGAATGTATTACCAGTCTTCTGGCTTTGTTGCTCCAAACGTGGGGCCTAATTATGGGTCTCTGGCCGGTGCGTACTGCGGGACGCAGGGTGCAGTTCCGGCGGCACCATATCAACATCATGGCCTCGAGGGCCAAGACCACCAGCGACTCTACAACCAGGGCACATACGCCGATCTATCATCTTGCCAGGAAAAGGAGAGGGACTCGGATCAAATACCAGGGAAGACCTTCGACTGGATGAAAGTCAAAAGAAACCCCCCAAAAACGGGTGGGTTGGTTTTCGCTTGTTGATAGTCATCGTTAGAAGTTAATCACTTTGAGCTAATTGTTGTGTAAAGACTATCTTACAAGCATGGTGTCCTGCATTTATTGAATTCGCGCCAACTCAAGTAAAGGCCTCAAATGAAAGGAATAGGAAATTAAGGGAGACCTTCTTGCATCATTGGTCCACATTCATAGAACTATTAATTGAACAAAAAGCTTGTGCAAAAGTCTCTTTTTCTGCCTGTCCCCTTCGTGCTAATGCTTTGAACAGACATGTTTTCTTACGCCCCAGGAAATGTCCCAACTTTGTTATCTTTAATTTGTCCCCGGTTCTCGCTGTGATCCTTTCGTTTTTGTTGGCCTCCATAGTGTTCCAAAGCTTTCCTACTCAACCATATTCAAGATTGTCTGACAACGATTTAAAACACCAACCTTACGCACGGAGACCACTATTATGACACACTGCACACATATAATACTCATGAAAGCATCTTTGGGGGAAACTGCACAACATATACCATGCAAATGGATGTGTCCTGCTGTGAATTCACTCCAAATTGATAATAAGTTAAGAAAGTGGTTATCATGATTTTGTTACCATGAGACATCTTGTGCATCTCGTGTGTGTGTTAGACTATTACATATTGCTTGGAAAATCTACTGACATTTCTTGAGCTAAAATGGTACTATGGTTTACTGTTTTAAACGTTTTCTCTGCAATTTTTTTACAGCAAAGGTGAGCGACTTCGGACTGGGTCCTCAAAACACAATCCGTACGAACTTCACCACGAAGCAGCTCACGGAACTCGAGAAGGAGTTTCACTTCAGTAAATATCTCACGCGGGCGCGGCGAGTTGAAATTGCCGCCACGCTCGAGTTAAATGAGACCCAAGTGAAGATCTGGTTCCAGAACCGACGAATGAAACAGAAAAAGCGTGAAAAGGAGGGAATCGCTCCAGCCTCTTCCACAGCGTCTAAAGACTTCGAGGACAACTCGGACCACTCCACATCCACATCCCCAGGCGCTTCCCCAAACCCTGAAATTTAATGAGTGAAATATGCAGTACTTAATGCACTAAATCAACCAACCAGCTATACATGAAAATCGCGTGTCCTTAAACATTCCAAGTTCCCAATAGCCAAGCGTCCCCATATACGTGTTATAGGCGTTGAGCTGTGGGAAAATGAAAGATCAATTATTTACAACCGAAACTGAAGCATTTTGATCATTAGTTTGATGCGACCTCTCCACTTCTAAGGAGAAAGAAGAAATTCAGGAGTTCGTTTCCTCCTAGGCACTGCACTTCTAGCAAGTTTCTCTAAATGAACCATTCAACTACAGGGAGTATGTGAGGGCAAAAATAATGGTGACGTTTGTTGTGCTGTTGCTGTGATGTTTTTAATTTGTTATAATTTAGATGTAAATTTGAGAACGGATTGTGAATAGTAGGCCCAGCTGTGACATAAAAGGATAATCTGACCGTTTGCACTATAGGCGGTTACAGGGTAGGCCTCCAGTCCAGTGATGCAGCTCAGATTGTGAATCTGAATATCCAAGAAAATAAATGTGATTCCTTTGTTCAGTGATAAATTCGAAATTGCAACTAGATTCAAGGTGTAATATACAAAGTTCGTAAATTTGGGGACTGTATTCAGTACGCATATAACGATCCGTCGTGAATAAATTTGTCAGAATCGCAACGTTCATTTGTTTCCGAAAATACAGGGTTGTAATGTACTTTTCGTTATCATAACCGTTTATATATATATATA
>JBBPCX010000028.1:9897544-9908451 GCA_037974365.1 Hydrocynus forskahlii | reverse complement strand
TATAATTTTATCCCGTAAACACAGACTGGCTGAGTTTTATTAGTTGTATGTCTGTATCCCACGTATTTCAACTATGTATCTACCTCATATAATAATAATAAAAATATTTTTGATTGATTGAGCAAACCTTTTTCTTATTATGCGTGTTGTCATTTATTTATTTATTTATTTGGCTTTAATCAAAGGTGAAAATAGATGTATACCAATCTATTGTAATCTTTCACTTTAGAAGGAAGCAATATACCTTAAAACTCGTATTGAACGTGATATGTTAAAAGTTAAAAGTAAATGAAAATGAGAACTAAAAATAAAAAGTGGGGTAAGGCCAGTCACCTTAATTAATTTTAAGGTAAAACAACAAGATTTTTTCATTTCTTTCTTTATTTTTTACAGTTTGTTTTCACCGTCCTTAAACCAGTCTTGTTTTACGACACTTGACAAGTGGAAATGTGTCTTGAGCATCAATCTGCCTTCGTGTCGTGAAAAGGCAAACGGGGGTATATGCTGGGATGGAGGGAGAAAGAGACCACCAGTCAGCAGTGCTGTTCTCAGTGAGGAATGTTGCTATACATTCCGGGTGGCTCGTGGTGACCTTTTTACCTCTGCGATCTTTAAACATGTCAGCAAACTTTCTCACACTAGTTTCTGTGGCTGTTTTCTTGGCTGTAACTTCAGCAATCCCGCACTAAATTGAAGCCAAAATGTAAGTGCCCAGTGCTAATTTGAGGTAGTAGTTAAAACGCCACTTTATTTCTGGCCACTAGCCACGGTGTCTGAATAAACCAATGCTCGCATGAGCTGCCCATAACCTACATTTAAGCCTAAAATTCTCATCCATGAATAGCACCCTGGACCTTATAAGACCGAATTCCTTGCCACTTTAAACACTAAATTGTGTCTTAGATTTACTAATGGTTCGTTGCTGAGTTTTGGATTGTGGCTAAAGCTAACAGCTTGTAAAAGGACCTTGAGTTTAATTATAAGCATTTATACACAGCACAAGGTGTTTATTACAGCTGTACAGACCGATATACCCAGACGCAGATTCGTTTGAAAATAAGCCACATGAACAAACCCTTTACTAATACCTCTACATTTACGGTCGTCAGGGTGCAAGAAATGAAAGAGCTCATTAGAATGATTTCATTAAACTTCGTTTTGTTTCTACATACGGAACCTTTAAATTGTTCTTTAAAGAAATAGTTTTGTAAATTAAATGTGTGAAATTGAAGAATATTTTTAAAAGTTAAAAAATAATCAAATTACTTGTTGACAGTGTCTGCTTGTTTGTGTTCTTTTTGAAATCCATAAATTAAAAAGGCAGATATGGTAAATCGCTTTGATGTCTCTGTTATAGTTATAGAAGCATGATGGCTTTTTTGCTTCTATCCACTCCCTGGGTGGCCTGCACGCTAAAAGAAATGCTACAAGCCAGACATCATGTATCACAATGGGTTTAAAAGACAGATTTTTGCTGACCACAAGTATAGCTCATAATTCAGGCTACCAATTAGCTGTTTACCAATAACATGCACTTCATCAAATATTGAATACTAGTATGAGAGCTCATAGCATGGGTGTCCAATAACACAACTTCATAGAACAACGTGTCTAAACTCTAGGCCTTCTCCAAGAAAGTCTTTCCTGACCATCTGCTGGGTCAGTTGGTGTGGATTTCAGTCACGCTGTTTAAAGCGTTTGTCCTGTACCCCCCAAAACGGCCTTTGATCAAATCGCTGTTCCCCGCGGTCACCATTGCGAGCTTGCATTGAAACGCAAAGCAGCCTCACGCACACAGTGGCGAGTTAAACCAGAGGTCACCTTTAACTTCAGGTGAACTCTCACACATGACGTTTTCACACTGACCCAAACATTAGCGTTTTTTCCAAAGACATGGCACCAACACATGAGATATGCATTGTGGCAAATGTCCCGCTTTTGATTATCTCACACTTTTTTTTATTAAAAAGCCTGTTTGCCGTATGCACACCACACTAGTCCAAAACCAGGAAGAACAAGACTTTCGAGCATAAACTGTTGTAGAGACTAGTATAATGCATTCAGGTGCAGTTTTATGGATCTTAAAAAAAGAAAGATCTAAAACCAGCATTAAATGTAATTAAAATATAGCGAATTATGTCAATATACGTCTATAATTTTGTTATATTACAGCTTGACTTTACTATTTGGTCATTTTAGAAGTCTAATTATTAACTATTGACTCCTTCTATTCTTATCACTGGATGTCCACCGCTCTAGGGGTTTGTGTTTGTAGGACTAAAGATGATCTGAACAGCTAATTAATGTGGTCAAAGTAAAAGTACCTTTCTATAAACAGCTGGAAAAGTAGCAGGCCAAAGCACTGCTGAACGATCTGCACAACTGCAATTAAACCTCTTAGTACATCCAACATCTATTAGCATAGGAGGTGACGCTTATTGAGAGCTTATTCTTCTTTTTTTATGCGCTTCTGTTCTAAAGTAAAAGTATAAACCAAAAACATCAGAGATGTGACAGAATGCAAGGCAGATGCGCCCACCAACGTAACATAAAGAAATGAAACAGGAAAATAGGTGACAAAATATTAATGGCTTAAATGTTTATCACATATACATTTAAAGTTAAATTGTTATGGCATAATAATGTTCTAGAAAAAATGAAAGTAATTCACTTTTACACTTTTATACTTTTCTAGATTTCAGTCCATTTAAGAAGAAGGTGCTTTGTATTGATTTAAATGCTAAAATTACGCTACAGAACAATAACTTCTGCTAAAAGTAATACAATGTGTAGAAATTACTTGCCCCACACACTTTCTTTCTGTAGAGTCAGGTAAATCACCGTGGATTCCCTTATTAATGAATTGTAATTGCATGTCAGCGATAATTTAATTCGAAGCCCAATCAAAATCATCTAACACACACCGTACAGTCCAAATAGTTAACCGTTGTCTTGAATCAAGCAAAGGTAATCACACTACGCTTGTTTTAAGATGAGTGATTTAAGCTAATTTTATTGACAATTATTTTGTATTATTTTTTATGATTAAGTTTTAAACGTACAGTGCAGAAAAGGTCAGAGGCCCATCGGCCTCTTGAGGGACTAAGATTGTGAAGAAAAACCGAAGTGTGGGGGTTACCCGATGAGTAAAGTAAAAGAATACTATCCAATGAGTACACGTGCGCACACGAAATGGCATTTACGTATTTTTATTTAAACAAGACATGACATGAAAGCCGTATGAGTTTCTAGATCGTCTCTGAGCCCCGGGAGGCATGATCCCTGGTGAAAGGCTCGGGGGAACACCTCGGAGGATGCTGACAAGCGGGTGCAGGGGAGGAAGGGGAGTGTGAATAGATCGGGACGGTCTTTTTTTAACAACATTTGAGGAAACGACTTTGCCAGAGTTTTTTTCCCCTTTCTTCTTCTCTCTCTCGTGGCCTCACCCCTTTCCAAAGTTTACGCGGACTTGACAGGTCCATTTCATCCCCGACCTTCTGACGGACTGCCTCAATATTTGCACAGGCGGATGGCTTTGCCCCGGGCCCCGGCCTCAAACAGCTCCGTCCTGCCAGCCCCGCTATCCGCGGCCTCGGTTCACCGAGAGTTCAGGCCCAAATTAATTCTAGAGAGGCCTTGCGGGTCAGCCTGAGAGAAGCTGCCACTAGCTCCCATCTCAGAGGGGTCAAACGCAGGTCTCTTCCCTCATCGCCACTCCGGGCCTTCACCTCGCCCTGCTCACCCTTCTTATCTTTTTTTTCTCTGTTACTCCCGCTCTGCTCATTCCATCCCCTCTGCGGATTAAAATGACACATATTAGCCTACATGACTGAATACGAGCATTTATTTTCTGTAATGAAACCAAATATCACTATTATGCCTTTTGTAGACGTTAATATACAAATGTTTCTGCAAATATTCCTCTTGCAGATATTCCCTACACTTTTTTTAACCTGAAAGTACCTAATGGGAAATTTGTTTTTGGATGCCTTATTTTTTATTCCAAAATTACATTATTCCAAAAAAACCTAACAAACGAGAAATGAATACACGTTTGAAATTAAACATAAGTAAAAAATTATTTTAAAATATATAAACACACACACAAGAACATGTTACAATGTTAATAATTGACAATATTATCGAAATACATACCAACAACAATAGTAACAACAACAACAACAATAACAACAACGATAATAATAATAATAATAATAAAAATAACAATAATAACAACAACAACAACAACAATAATAATAATAATAATAATAATCATACTTCCTCTAGCTGAATGTGATAAAATGGCAAAAATGGCAGATGACCTCAGTATGACCGCACACTGAATACAGTTCGACACAAATTGGACATGAATGTTCTGCCACCGCAAATTCTAAAAATACAAGACAATATCTGCAAGATTTCCTATCTGACAATGATAAACAGATTTACCGTCCACCAATATTCAAGAATCAAGTATGAGCCGGTGCTTCGATTGCCTGTGACGTATTTTGCAAAACTATGAATTTCACTGTTGAAGATTTATGATTTCCTTGAAAAAATAAATATGAAAAAGTCTTTTGCCTATAAACATGAAAATGATGGGGAACGAAGGGCAAAACAGAGCAACTTCTGCGTCTTCTCACATTCTTGGGTAAATTCAGAGCAAGAGGTTATCTGACAAAAATTCCTCAACAGGAGGAGAAGACAACAAGGTGAATGGCACAGACGGTTTGTTTTTAAACAAATTTATTTTAAGAAAAAAAAAACGACATGTAAAAAAACATTTGGAATACTTTACCTGAATTTTCTTTATTTAAAAAGTGAGGCAGTCAGTCATTTACATTTTTAGAGTAAACTCAGCTTACAGCTGACAGTGTATTTCAACACCTAATTAAGAACATCACAATTAAGAAAGAACAGAACTGCTCCATGAACTAAGCTGGGCTCTGAAACCCCATGAATCCAGGTCACCAACAAAGTGTCAGCACACTGAAAAATAAGATGTAAACTAACTTAGCTGTAATGTCACCTGGAATCAGTACCAGAATTTTAGCCATCAGCTAATTTTAACTGATTTATTATTTTCCATTGCCATTTTCAATCAATTTAACTGATGATCAAAGTAAATCTTGCTGACAAAATAATAGTTTGTGACATAAAAAGAGATGAAAGGGCTGTTGATTAAGTCTTGGAGACCTACCTTAACATCAACTATGTTGAATTTGTGAAAGCTTGATTCTATTCACTGACACCTAAAACTAATTGTGACAATAGGTGAATATGAAAAAAGGAACCTTTATTGTTTCTGAGCATCAATAGAATTTACATAATAAATACTCTTAAATAAAGTGGATGGGATGGCATGTTCACTGACCCCTTGCCTTGGACTTAAAGAGGAGGAGTCCCACTCTGTATACACAAACAAACAACAGTATTGAGTAAATACTGCACAATGACCTTATTTACCTCAAGCTAACACAACATGTTGACACATGTTCTTTATATTTCTGAAGATTAGGAAATAATAAACATCATTTTAACAAGCAATTATTAGAATTCTTCCTTCTAGGTTTGATACATAACTCAGACCTTCCAGTGCTGACAAATTGCATACACACACACACACACACACACACACACACACATATATATATATATATATATACACACACATATAGATGTATGTATTCAATTGGTCAGCATTGGAAGGTCTGATTGCAGTCAAAAACATATATAAATGTAGATGCATTTATGTTTAAGAATGAAAGAGATCAAAATGGTTAAAAAGGAATAGTTTTTATAATGTATAGAAATATAGTTAAATGCAAGGAAAAGTCTATAAAATGATAAACATGGACAATAAGTGCAGCATACAAGCTGTAAATGTTTTTTTTTCAATAATTTTTGTTAATTGTATAAAATATTGCATTAACATTTATTAACCATGGCAAAACATTACATGTTAAAACCTTGAATATGGTTCGAAAACAAACTTGGACGTGGAGCGAGTCCATCACTGTGTGTGCCCTGTGGGTGTTTATACATTAAGAGACACCAGTTTGACATGCATGATGGGTCAGGTTGAGTGAACTGCATTAAAAGGTTTTTAACTCACTCAGAAGGAGAAAAAGTTGGGCCCTAGCCCAGGCTGGTTACAAAACATATCCTGACCAGAGAGGGGTGTTTTTGCCCTTCATTGTAAAAAAAGATTTATTGTTTTAATGTTAATGATAAGTTACCTGTCCACTTTTAATTTCTTAAAAGCAGACTAGTAATAGTAAGTCAACAGCTCAAAATGTTGAAATCTTATTTGAATCAATAAAAGGTTAACTTCTGTTCTAAGTCACTAGCGTAGATATATATTCTTTTCATTTGAATAAATGCTGTGTTAAAATCACAAGGAGAACTTGATCCTTTTCCATTAATCTTACGGTCTCATTAAAAGTGAGCCTGTATAAAAATTACAAAGAAATTTCCATAATACATAATGAAATGTGGGATATGTAGAGAGAGCGCTCAGAGAAATGTGAAAAAGAAAGGGGAGAGAGGAAGAGAGAGAGAGAGACCCAGTAGTTAAAGGGAGAAGTGTGATGCCGCAGGCAGGCGATTGACTGACTGCCATGTTTTCCCCCTGCAGTGTGTTTGGTTGGTATCCGTGACGACCCCTCCTCCCTCTCCACTTCCTCTTAGCTCTTGTTCTCTGCTTTTTGCCAAGAAAAACATGCAAACTCTTCTGCTGCTGCTCTCTACATCTATGCTTCTTGTCCTACCACCTCCACTGCTAACTCATCTTTGTGGTCAGGGTAGGCTGAGAGGCTTTACCTTGAGTGTGTAACCATGTATAAAGGATCCACCAGTGGGCCTAATCAGTAACGTCAACTGGCGCAATTTTTAGAGCATATGGGCAAAATCAGACTCCAACAACACAGCTTTTGTAATACATCCTTAAAAATAAATGGTCCACTAAAACTTATCAACATATTATGGTAGGAGAAACAATTTAATTATAATCTTTGGGTTTTTTTTTTACATTTTAAAACAGCTCCTCACCTTCACACATCTCATGTCAAAAAAGTTATTTAAAGAACCATCCATTCAATTGGTTTTGGGGAACCAACACACTCCCTTCTAAGACATGTTGGGCACATCTATTTTTGAGAATGCAGGGTATTAACATTCCAGTGTATTTGCATAAAGGAAGACAACTAATGCCATCTTTAATTACTGCCATTTCCTCTTGGAGGGGATGCCTTTCAAAATGCCTGAGCACATGTTCATTGCAGTCATTCATAAGTAACATTCCAGTATTTCATATTTATCTTCAGGTCTTTTTTGCAAAACAGTCCTGGGAGTTTATATTTCCACGAAGAACTGAGCACACTTCATCGCATGTTTGTCAACATAGTTCATAGCTAGGCCATGCACACACATGCACACCAGGGCACACACATTACATATTTGTCTTTCATTCCTCTGTATTATGATCTTTGATTGAACTACCACTGAGCTCACATGCAAGAGCTGGATCAGTGCTTCCTGAATACACTCTAGACTCACTCTGGGGGTCTAAGTTTTAGAATTTAAACAGCAGAACTGCTGGAGCTGACCTGAAGCCAGCTTGCTGTTAAAGTGTAATTAGAAACACAACGTTACATCGACACCTCCCTGACAGCTTAAAAGGAGGTTCAATATGACAGCAAAGGTCACCCCCCACCCAAAAAACACTCCTCCTGTCTTTGACACCTCCATATTGAGGCAAGGCATGATAGCAAGCAGAGGAGTTTCTCTGTGTGTGGAAGGACAGAAACACAAGGTGGGCTAAAGACTCTGGAGGTGTGAAGGGCCTGATTTAGAGGGCAGCTGTTGCTTTTCTTGTCTGATCTCATTGCTTGCCTGTTACATGTATTTATAGCTCAATGGCTCAGGTTCCACCCTATATGACTACTATAACCTCTTACTGTTCATCTTTAAGTGGTGTTTCAGCTAAAAAGTTTCAAGTAAGGCATTTCTGAAGTTTGCTTCTTTAGTAGTGGAATAGAGGTGCAAGATGAGTGTAGCTAAACAATCGCACACTTGTCTAAAACCACCTTAACCACATACTTGCTCATGTGGTTTCTAACCCAGTGTGTAATACCATCTTAATGGTCAGGGTAGGCTGAGAGGCTTTGCCTTGTGTATGTAAACATGTATAAAGGATCCACCAGTGGGCCTAACCAGTAACGTCAACTGGCGCAATTTTTAGAACATTTGGGCAAAATCAGACTCCAACCACACAGCTGTTGTAATACATACTTAAAAATAAATGGTCCACTAAAACGTATCAACGTATTATTCTAGGAGAAACACTTTAATAAGAATCTTTTTTTTTTAAAAACGTTTCCTCACCTTCACACATCTCATGTCAAAAAAGTTATTTAAAGAACCATCCATTCAATTGGTTTTGGGGAACCAACAAACTCCCTTCTAAGACATCCATCCAGTGACTCATGTTTGGCACCTTTATTTTTGAGAATGCAGGGTATTAACATTCCAGTGTATTTGCATAACGGAAGACAACTAAATGCCATCTTTAGTTACTGCCATCTCCTCTTGGAGGGGATCCCTTTCAAAATGCCCGACCACATGTTCATTGCAGTCATTGTTTCAGTGCTTATATTATTTCAAACGTACATTACTTCACTCGATAGAACAAACTGTGAGTGTGTGTAAGATTTCAAACGTATTGTTATCTGTAACTACTGTTTTTATTTGTTGATTACTGTTTTCAACCAAATGCTTTTTGATTTCAGTTTATCACACAGTTTCACAGACAATGTAAGTACGTCTATTTGAAGTATGTGACAGAGTTATGAAACAGTAATGATTTCACAGGCAGAGAATGGAAAAAAAGACTCCCTGATGACTGTAATGGATGACCATCACCAGAAACAGGTGCGCAAAAACAGACACATTAAGACAATAGCAGAAATTCTAAACATGATCGGTATAGAAAAAAAATAGCTCAGCAGGTCCCAGGGAGTCTGCCAATTTCTATTAATGGGGCACTTTCCAAGAACTGTTAAACATGTAGGCAACCATGACCCTTTGGTTAAAAGGAGATTGGAACAACAAGATTAAAATGCTTTCTGCACCAGTAAAAAAATCCAAAATGAAAGTCTGTCATGTCTGGCTGAAATGGTTGCTGAAGAGATAATGCAACAGGTTATAGAGAGTGCGTAGTTTTCAGTCATAAAAGACAGTAGCCAAGTATGCTTTCTATGTTCACTCTAATGCCCATTGTTAAAACCTTGTCATAGTAGATGCAGTCTAAAGTGTACCTGATGCTGGAAGTTTCTTTTCTTTACTAAAACAATTATGCGCATTTATATCTGGATCTTGTGTCCATTAGAAATGGCTGACAGTACAGCAGGAAATGTTTGATGTGGCACCAAGAGGACTGTAGTGCCTCTGTGATACACTTTGGTCTTCTAGACATTTATGTTAACGGAACTTAGCAGACGCTCTTATCCAGAGCGACGTACATCAGTGCTTAAGTAGTCCACATGATGATAGGTAAGGAGGTGCAAGTCCATTCTTGGCCTTGAAGGCAAGTGTTGAGGTTTTGAACTTAATGCGAGCAGCCACAGGGAGCTAGTGAAGGTTGCGTAGTAGAGGCGTGGTGTGTAAGAATTTTGGAACATTGAAGACTAACCTCGCAGCTGCATTCTGAATCAGCTGAAGTGGTCTCGTTACCTTCAGTCCATCCAGTAGAGAGTTGCAGTAGTCCAGTTTAGAGATGACCAGTAGTGAGAAAGGGTTGGATTCCTCTGATGTTGTAAAGAAGGTATCTGCATGTCCTGAAGAGGTGATCAACATGCAACAAGAATGACAGTTCTTCATCTAGCATGACACCAAAATGTCTTACCTTCTTTGAGGGAACAATTATCGAGTTCTCAAAAGAAACGGTGAGGTTGTGGCTTGGTGATGGCCTCCCTTTGATGAAAAGAAGCTCTGTCTTGCTGGGATTCTGCTTGCAGTGGTAGGCCGGCATCCAAGAGGAGATGTCATCCAGGCAGTCTGAGATGCGGGTCAAGACCTGATCATCACTGGAGGGGAAAGAATGTATAAGTTGAGTGTCATCTGCGTAAATGTGGTAGGAAAAGCCATGTGAGGCTATTAAATCCCCAGGAGAACCGTTATATAGAAAAGAGGACCAAGCCCTGTGGAACACCAGTGGACAATCTTTGAAAGTCAGACTGGGAGCCATGCTATGCTCCCAGTCTACTTCCGGTCATCAATGTAGGATGTAAACCATTGCCAGGTTGTGCCTGAAATTCCAAGAGTAGCTATATAACATATAGTAGACATTTAACATGTAGCATGTCATTAATAGTTGCCTGTTATTTTGTGTGTGCTGGAAGAGATCTCACCAGAGAGATGATGTTGCACCCCATCTAATCTGCATGCCTTTCTAAATACACCCAAAGTAAATTTAGGCATGCAATTTGCCCAATGCAAATATTGTCCATAAGCATCTTTTACACATTAGCTATGTAGCTCCAGTGCAAAAAGAAAGAAGAACATTTCAAACACCAAACATCAGTTACAATGGCAAACTTTTAGTGCTGTCAAGCGATTAAAATTTTTGATCTAATTAATTACATGGTGTGGCAATTAATTAATCTAATTAATTGCATTTAATCGCACATACATACAGACTTACAGCAGTTTTTGTTTTTACCATTTATTGTTGAATACAAGCCTATAACTTAGGCTACAATGGTCATGACATTTTTATCCCTGACTGAACCAAACCTATGAATTATGTTACAGTATATGACAGTTGTAAGGTTTGATACACTTCCTCGTTTCTCAAATAAACCCAGCCACCATTATCATCGCTATTTCAGCCCTATTCAGACCCAGAT
>JBBPCX010000028.1:9875478-9897444 GCA_037974365.1 Hydrocynus forskahlii | reverse complement strand
CGTTAAAAATATTAACGCGTTATTTTTTTCTGTGATTAATTAATCTAATTAACGCGTTAAATTCCCAGCCCTACAAACTTTACATACTTTTTAGTAGTGCGCCAAATTTGAAGTTTAGTATGGGCATTGTTTATTTTCTTTGATGATGTCTTGAGTGACCCAGCATACAACTTCTAATACAATCACAGACTCATTTGAGGATGCACTCCATTTTCAAAATACCATCCATTATAAATTCACTGTCTCTCCTTGTCTCCTTTCCTTTTTTTATTAACTCTCCATTGCATCTACTCTCACTTCATCTTTGCAGATCTAAGCAGAGAGACACAGAGTATGTTGGGTTAATCCGTAGCCCTACAGGTAGCTTCATATGAATCAAATCTATAATGAGTACTCAGGTCTGAACTCTATCTGAGCATGTGTGTGCCCTAATACACCACCCTCTCTCCTCTTTCCCTCCTCTTCATCTGTCACAGTCACCAATGGGTTGCAGAGCATATCTGCTAATAAGAAATCTAATTCAGAGTCTCTAAATCGAGACATTAAAAATTTACACAGGAAGAAAAAGAAAAAAGAAATGGAGGAGGCTGAACAAGGAAAATAAAGGATAGAAGAGGAAGAAGTAATAGAATGAAACAAAATCAGTCAATCAGACCAAAGGATTTTTGTTTTGGTGCACAACTAACGGAAATTATAGTAATACTAAATTGTAAATTAATGTAAATGAAACCTAATCAAAATTATTAGCCAAGTACCAGACATACAAAGAATTTAAGTCCTTAAGTCTGCTCAAAGTTGGTTCCTGAAAAGCTAAATATCAGGGTAAATACTGCATATCATGAGAATGTCCTTACGTACTGTGATCATGACCATTGGAACCATTATAGCATTCGTTTCGTCCCCTCCACAACAGCCAAGAGATCAGCATGCACCACACCCACCCACCCACCCACCCACCCCAGGGAAGCAGCCGAGACATAGAATGTTGCACACCCCCACATTAAAAATGCTTCCGACCACCAAGATTGTGTTGCTAAATTATTGCCATTTTCCCGTCCGCAGTTTTGCTGGCAACACTGTGTGTCTAAGGTGTACTCTGCTGGGATGAGATTAAATTTATGGCACTCTGCTATTGCCTCATGGGGTCTGAGAGGTTCCAGTAGGGAGAATTTGGTTTAGATTACTCTTCAGCTACACTTGGTCTAGCTCTGTATGACAGCTAACCTGCAGCTGAACCCTGCAAGTTTCACATACATATACATAGCACCCATTCTCACACATACACACATACACACTCACACACATACACATGTGCACCTCTCAGGAGAAAGGTGCATCCCCAGGTCCTTTCACTGTCTCTAATGTCTCCTGGCATTTCTCTGTTTCTGGTCTTTGACAGCTTCCTGCAATAACATGGAATTACGGCTTAATTCGGGGAAAGTATTGTATATTACCGTCTGTCTCAGTCTGACATATATAGCCTGGGATATCGCAGACTGGGCTGGACTGATCATCTGGCGTGTTGGGCATTTTCCCAGTAGGCCGACGTGCTATTTGTGCCGACCGCTTATTTGTTTATTTATTTATTGGTCTGACTAGCCCATAAGACTGACAGCAGCCCAAGTGACACTGTGCTGGCTCAATCAACTCTTTAAACATCACCACCCCTCTCGCTTTGTTCCCTGTGCCTGTGTAATTCATTCACCAAAAAAGTTAGCACGGGAGTTTATTTCCTGACCATCAGCCCATTAAACACTCCTCTACGGCTCATTGGTTCTTTTCTTTAATGGCACGGGACTAGCCCAATCTTTAAACACCTCCCCTTTTGGCTCGGTGCCAGTGTGCTGTTGTACGTGGATGAGATGGAGAAAAAATGTAAAGGGGCTCCAAAAAATTGGCTCTTCAGGCAGACACTGCCAAATATGCCAAAGTTACTTGGGGAATTAACTCCTTAATTTCGACGAATTAATCAAAAAGAAAATATAAGGCATTAATCGCACCACGTGACTTTAACCCGGCCCGGTTTTCTGTCCATAAACGCAATCCATCGAGATGTGCTACCGTGCCCTTCTGCGCATGTGCAGTTCCACCGTCTTGGTATTCGGTGCCACGTCCATGAATCTGCGCTATCTTGGGACACTGGCAACTGTAGAAGCTTCAAGGGAGCATTTTTCCACAGGGCAGCATGAATCGTCAGAACACCCTGCCTCACGGTAGCGTTTCTCAGTGTTAGAACCTGATTGTATAAGCTGGCTTTATGCACATCTATCTAGGCTCTTCTCATTTAAATAAAATTTATTTTTCTTTATGCAAATTATTTGCCTATTTGTCATCATTATCAGTCCTAAACTGTATAAACTTCATGTGTACATTGTCTTAAACTGCACCTTCTAGATGGATTTAGTTCCATCATTGTTCTTGCTGAAGATTTTTTTCCCTCAGTATATTAGGTCATATTTTTGATTGCTGTGACCATTACTGCACATGAACAGTGCAAAAACAGATATTAAATAGAAGAGATGTTTAAAGTCTGCAATGTTGATTATACATTCACTCATACTCAAAATTCATTTACTTTTTAAAAGACTTTTACAGCAAAAAAGTTAATTTAAATTAATTAATCAGAGAGCTTGTAATTAATTAGTTTTTTTTTTAATCGCGTGACACCCCTAAAAGTTAGACATTTTTGCTCCAGGGCCATCATCAGCTGGTGATGGTGATGGCAGTAAACCTGCTGTAAGGTGAACTGCTTTCAGAACACTTAGGCTAAGTTATGAGTACAGGAACCCATTAACCACGCTTGGTAAATCTGTGCCATACTAGACAGATAGTGGTGGTATATAAACTAGCTGTTTGTACAGCAATGGTCATAACAGGCCGTGCTAGTTTGTCTTGTTACATTTATGAACTCCGGTGAAATAAGCTAATAATATCATCAGTGTTACTGCTAGGAGAACAGCTATTTATAACACATTGTGTACACTGGCTAAAACACTATACCTTTAAGTTTGTTCTTTTATGTCTTCCATGCTGAACTAAACTTTCTTATTAAAAGTTATTAACCACCATTTATCAACCTTAACAGTGAGACAGTTAATTGTCTATTATTGGTTGTGGGGTGAGTAGAAGGCGACTTTTGGGGCATGGTGTTAGAGGCAGCTTTTCTGTAGGTATTTATGAACAATATACAGACATGAAAGACATCCACACTCACACTCTGTCGCACACACACACATACAGAAAGCCCTCTCTTTTTCCCCCAATTATTCAATGAAAGATTCAGCTACATCATTTTTGACAATTTATTGAATACTACTTTGTTGAATACTACTTTTATTGAATACTACTTTGTTGGTATACACATTCATGAGAGCACAAAGATGGGTGGTGTGCATAATTGTATGTGTTGGGCTGTTCTACCCCAAAATACAAGGGCCGTTTTTCGCTGATTGCAGATAGCCACAACATGTGACAGTGTGACTAAACAAGTGGAAACATGAAAGTCACTTTATTTCAGTAAGTACTGTAATTTTGTTTAGCAACACCCTACTGACTGGTCCAGTATTAGCTTGGGTGGCTCCTTTCTACGTCTTCTTCCATTTCTCTGGCCCAGTTCCAGCTCCCGCATTGAGCCCTGACACAAAGCTGTGTCCTGAGGCCCTAACTAGCTTCTGGCTCAGTAGTGGTCAACCCACACAGCTGACCAAGGTGAGCCCCACTGTGCGCCTCTGCCCTGGGGACACTCTTATCACCATTAATCAACCAAAGGGACATATTATAGCCACTGGCCTGATGAAAGTACTGTCTACAGAAGAATGACGGATAGTGGTATGTGCTACAAATTTAAGTTGCCAAAAAGAGTTCTTTGGTGTGACACCACAGAAGAACCACATTGGTTCCCTCAAGAATCTTTCAATAAATGGGTTGTTAAAAACTCAGTCAAAAGGTGTTTATGGAACCAGAAGGGGCTCTTCTATGGCAACACTCCAAAGAATGTTTTTGTTCCATTTATTTTTAAGTTTAAGAATGCAGATGAATGGCACCCCAATACGCTCTTAAGTCTTATCATCCTAACAAATAATGTAGTGCAAATAATGTAGTGCATAAGTGCTGATTTTAATCCCCATCACAATGCCTGTCATAAGTTTTGAAAATCTAGACTTCGAAAAATTAATACATGATATGTAACATTTTCTTCTTTGTTGATTTGGAATAAGTATCTTGGTTCTTAATATTTTTCTGTGAGAAAATGATCAGCACTCATCAGCATATAGGTTCTTCATTTATGTAAACTATCTTTGGGGAAAAATATGGTCACTATGTGCTTTTAGCCATAGTTTGGAAAATACTATTCTAACTAATCTGATGGATGGAAAAAGCCCAGGAAAAATGTCCAAATGTATAATCAAAATTTCTGTTAGGTTAACAAAACATTTTCAGGTGTTGTTTTCTTTCCTAAATAACAATAAACTATGAAAATTAATACTAAGAAACTTTCGAAGAGAAAATAATTTATGTGGTTCAAATGTGTATATCAGTTTCACATAACTAAAATACTTGTCTTTTAGTTAACTTTTGACATATTAAGAAAACAACATGAATAAATAAATGGTTGGATTGATGCATAGATAGATATTTTATAAAATGGATGCATAGATATTTTATAAAATAGATATTTTATAAAATGTTATCGTCTATCTGTGACAAGCAATGTGCCAGTGGCCATATAGATGCACAGTGCATTCTGCTGCATATTAACTGCTTCTTTTGGGCAAGAGAATATACATTTGTGATGTAAAATGGGCATGCAATGTTAAGGGATTGGTTCTGCATTCCTTAAAAGTCCCCCTATGCATTTTTGTCAAATAATAAAGTGGTATTCAAGGTAGTCCTCCATTTACAGAATGGTAATGACTGCTGTGCTACAGATAGCTCAAACTGAAACGTTTTAGTGCTGCAGCAATGCAGATCCCTCTTTGCCAACTGTAATGAGCAACAGCTGGAAGAGCAGGACGCAGATGGCTTTTGCATTTTGCATTATTTCTTGGCTTCGGTGTGTGTAAGAGTTTGTATGATTAGATGAAGAAGGATGAAACTTTTAACTGAAACATGTTTGTGTTAGTTTCTCAGTGTAAGGGTTTTTACCAAGGCCTGGGCACTTGTTGATGTAATCAGAACAATGCCTAATTCTAGTCAGCTCTACCACTTGCCAAATAAAAGCATGCACATACACATGCACATAAGTGACTCCATCAAACACTGGTAATCATAAAGGGAATGCATCCACACTCTAAATATGCACAGACAGGGAGAAAAAAGACACTCTTAGGAAGCTGTTTTGATGTGGTATTTTGTTTTAGCACTTCTGTCACCAGTGAAGACTGACAAACAAGCCATGATCTGTTACAATGCTGACTCCACACAGCCAAGGAAGACACTGATCAAACGATTGTGACTAATAAACTTAAGGGCTATTTTGCTTCTAAGCTACATGTTTGCTTATGATTTTTTTGTGTTTTTGAATTTATTCAGCTTTCCATGCAATCATGTGTGTTTTAGTGAGTGTTTTGTGGCGAGCAAGAAAGTCAGGCTTGCTTACAGGAGATGAACCAGAGCTGCCACTCAGCTTCAGTTGGAAAGAGGGATCAAGGACTGGAATGAGAACAAGAGTTATGTAAGCTGCGTTCTCCAGAATTATGATAAAAGGAAAATACATTATTTGTTGTTTTCGTCATCGCTAGGTTTTCATTTGGATTTAGGAGATGGGGAGAGTATAGCCAGGGTGAAAACTTGATTTTGTGTCCTTATTGAGTAGATTTTGATTTTGATTTATACTTTCGATCATTGTCCTGGTGGAAGATTCAATTAAGTTTTATCTTCTTCACAGAAGCATCCAGATTTTGATTTAAAATCACCTGGTACTCCCTGGATGCCATAATACCTGCCATATAATTTGAGGATTAAGGATTGAGGATTTGAAGACATGGCGACCAGATGCTGCAGATATGAAACTGTGGTCTTCGGACATTTTTCTTTAAATTCTCTGACCATCCTCTGCAATGTGGCTGCTGGCCAGGTATTATGGCATTATATCAGGTATGCGAACAACACTATCAGGGCCCACAGCTTCACAGATCATTAACACTTGCTATTATTTTCTTTGTAGCCACTTTTATTTCTATGCCAAACCCACCTTGAGTGTCTAGAGTCAAAGAGTTTGATTTTATGGTTAGTCTGACCAAAGTACCCTGTCCCTTTTAAAGTGCCAGTGGCATCTGGCAAGTTAGGATTTGAAGACATGGCGACCAGATGCTGCAAATATGAAACTGTGGTCTTCGGACATTTTTCTTTTAATTCTCTGACCATCCTCTGCAATGTGGCTGCTGGCCAGGTAGCCTTACCTCCTCTTCCAGGCTCGTTCATGATTGTTTTAATTTCTCAAACGTTTAATGATTGCCCCAACTGGTGATATTAGCATTTATTGTCAATCAGACATTTTCCTGGAGTAAAAAATATAAAAAACTCAATAGGTTAACTTCCAATTAAATAAATATTTGTGGGATCATACTTCATTTACATTTCTTTAGTTCAAATTTCCTGTTGTGCCAATATTTATGATGTGTGTTTATTTTAAAAACAGATTTTTCATCAATGGATGCCTTATTCTCAAACTTACCTCAAATAAAGGTATTGTTTCTCTACATTCAATATAATCTGAAGACAATAACTGATAAAATTATTTTTATAAGCCTTTATAATCATCTTTACCAGGAGTGCCAATAATTCTGGAGGGCACTGCATATGCACTAATCAGCCACACACCTGCCTAGTAGTGTGCAGGCCCCCTCATTCTGTCAAAACACGTTGTACTCTTTGTCATGTTCCTAATACCTACAATGTTTGCAGTGTGTCAGGGCACACTGAAGGAGGCCACTGGTTGTCATTAAGGGGTGTACTTGGTCTACAACAATGTTTAGGTAAGTGGTACATGTCAAAGTAATATTCACATGAATGCTAGGACCCAAGGTATACTTACAAAACGCCCAGAGCATCACACTGCTTCCGCTGTCTTGCTTTCTTCCCATGGTGCATCCTGGTTCTATCTCTTGTCCAGGTAACACACAAGCACCCCACCATCCAGGTGATGTAAAAGAAGATACATCAGACCAGGCTGCTTCTTCTATGGTTGGCTGCTATACAGACCCACACAGAGCAAGCACGGTGTGTTCTGATACGTTTCTTTTAAAGCCAGCATTAACTTTTTCTGCAGTTTGTGCTACAGTAGCTCATCTTTAGAAGCAGACTAGATGGGCTAGCTTTCACTACCAATGTGCATCATGACCCTTTTGGTAGGTACTAACCACTGCATACAGCCCATAAGGTTTAGGAGATGTTCTGACCCAGTTATCTAGCCAGCACAATTGGGCCCTCATCAAAGTCATTCACTGTATGTCTTAGCTTAGTCTTAGGTTAGAAATGGTTCTAGAAAAAATAGTAATCGGCTGAATTTACCATTAAGTATAACAGATTTAAAAAATAACGACAAGAAAAAAGAAAAAAATATATAGTTGAAAGTTTGTATACTGTGTACTGCCCCCACATACAGAGAGGAGGATGTTATGACAGGCAAAGAGAAACCCAAAAGTAACACTTTAGTTAAATCTTGATGTTTTCAGATTTTAAAATCCACACAATAAGTTTTTCCTCACAGCACCAAATGCACTTCATGAGCAAAAAAGAACCTACATCTAACACTACACCTTAAATTGCACTACAGGTGCTAACACAATAATAATACTATTAAACACCTTTGTAGAGTGAAAATTTACCTTTGTAGAGTGAAAACACTTTCTGCTATTATAAGAGCAACTACAAAAAGAAGAGGAGGACATGCATCAAGACTCTTTTCAGTCTTGGCCCCCCAGTGGTGGAATGAACTGCCTCTTGCAATCAGAACTGTGGAGTCCCTCGCTGTCTTCAAGCGCCATCTGAAGATTCACCTCTTCAAGGAGCACCTTGGTGACTCACCAGTCCTCTCCTTTATCTCATATATATTTATATATTTAAGAAAAACTTCGGGCACTTACCCTCTTAACTGTTTTTCCTTATTTGTGTATTAACCTCTGACTTTTCTTTTCTTTTGACAGGGTTTGTTAAGGTGTTTAACTTAGCTGGCAGTAACTTGGTTAAAAGCAGGTGTTGATCTTAGTGTAGCTTTACAGGTATAAAGAACAGACGTAGACTACTTAAGCACTGATGTACGTCACTCTGGATAAGAGCGTCTGCTAAATGCTGTACATGTAAACGTAAACTAAGAACATTTCAGTACTAAAATTCACACTAAGGCAGCACAATAAATAGTTTATAATTGTTATCACAGTACTAGGCTGTGCAGTACTGTTATACAATATGAATGAGCCCTCTTAACCAATCACAATGCGTTTCACTGTGTCACATGAGCATCTTGAGAAATCACAATTTCAAGTAAGTGTTACATTAGCGCTTTGATTAATCAATTACTGCAATTCAACAAAATTAAATAAATTTTGTCAAAACAGTCAGATTTTTTCTGTGTTATAATTGTGCTTCGCTGATGTGTTTTTAATATGAAAGTGCTGTGATCACATTATTCAGCAATTTAAATACTAGTATTATTATGTTTTTATTGGGAAGCCCTACTAAGAATTTGCTGATGAAGTCTTACAGGCATTGTAGTAATTAGCCCCGATGCTGCCTTTGTTGTATAGCATCTAGCATCCCCATCCTCACCCTGGTCAGATGTCCTGCTTGCCAGATTGCAACCCCCCTCTCAACAAAACTGAGGTTTTGTGCAAAGTGATTGAGTGAAGGAGTGAATGAGAAAGGTCTGTCTTTGGGTGGGGGTTCTAGGTTTTAGGTACTGCTGTCGAGGTCAGGTTGAGCAGGCTTGGGGGTTTCTGTGACCAAACACAGTGAACAGCACTGGTGTGTGTCCTCAGTGCACAAGCCTCAGGCCAGAGGAGCTGTCACACCTCATGCCCCCTCCCAGACCACTTGTCAATGTGATGTTATTGATGGGACAGGCAGGCAATGGATGCCCCCTCCCTTTCTGAACAAATGAATACAACACTTCTGGAGGAGCTGTCCAGTGTCAGGATCTGTGGGGCAAATTATGTATATGTAAGGGTGTATGGTGTTTGCATCATCATGAGTGCACAATATGAAAAACTGTGTGAACGTATGTATTCCAAAGCCACTTCACATTCATGACATGTCCACCATTGTCCAAAGATGGGAGCAAATAATGAAAAACTAAAATAATAATACAGGTTATATAACAAGACAGGCAGCATAACTGTGCAACTGTGGCATAGTATTATTATCCTTTGCAACTGTGGCTGCAACATCATTATCAGAACTGGTTAATTTTTATTTGAAATGACAAATTCAGCAGTCTTAGAATTGGCCAGTTTCAAATACCAATTATGCATGATATAAAATTCCTGTTATTACAAAGGAAGAGCAACAATTCCTTGCCTGTATATTTATTTTTCTTCAACAACCGAAGAAACAATGTACTGTTTAAAATATAAATGTTAATCCTATGGGATCATCTGAAACATCAGACCTCATCAGATGAGAATAGATAGGGCAGAGGTGGGCTATACAACATTTTACAGTTACCATAAATTATTGTATATATTTTGTTACTCATACACAATATGCTTTTCTGAGAATATTGAAAGCATTGACTACAAATCATAAATCAATTAATATAACAATGACAAATTTTTAGATCAATACTGGCACAAAACATTGTGATGTAAATTGTGTATTGTGAATATGCCTTTCAGCGTTTTTATTTATTTTTTTGCAGATTGCCCACCCCTAATGCAGAATATGAAAAGCAACCAGCGAGCAGTGTAAATTTAAAACAGTGACTTGGAATCCTTGATTGGTAATGCACTGGCTACTTGCTAAATGTAAATTGCAACAATCAATGGCATTATGTGCTTTTACCATGTTATCTCCACAAATATTGATGGTATTAAGCCAAAGAAAAAGATGACTTTTCTTTGCTCTGCTAGCAAACAGCTACTGTGTCCCCGTTAAGGATAAAAAACAAAAAATCTATGGTATAAACCCTAAATTAAGTCTGTAGGCCCTAGAGAGCAGACTAAACAGTTGTACAAGCAAGTGCTTGGCTATGGAGGACAACTGGAAAAACTGCCACAACATGTGCAACTCCAAAACTATGGGCAGACTTCACTGCAAAAGATCTCATTAGAAGGTCTCTGTTGGCCTGGTGGTTATGCAGTTGCGCCTGTGATCGGAAGGTTGTGCATTTGAATCTCAGGACTAAAAGTGGTACCACTTAGGTACCCTTGAGTAGGGTACCGTCCCCACACACTGCTCCCTGGGTCCTGCATTGTCAGTTGCCCACTGTTTCACTTAGATGAATAAATTAAATGCAAAGAGAAATGAAGTTCACACTGTGTGCTGTGCTGTGTTCATGCATGACAAAAATGGCCATTTTACATTTTATGCTGCATGCAGGATTCTCTCAGGAAAAGTATGTTTTGTTTTCAAGAAGGATATGTAGTTGGATTGTTAACTCGGATTAGTGTAACATCTTAGCCTTAGAACTTTTTCCATATACAACCATCTAAGATCGGATGCAGGATGTAACTTGAATGCAAGCAAAATAAATAAAATCCACAGACATTGTGATATTAAGGAAATATCTCATTTAGTTAGGGTACAGTAACTAAACTTCTGTAGGTATTTCTCCTTTCCTTGGAACAATAAATCTTGAAAATATCTCATATTTAGTCCTTGTAACTGTGTCACTGTGCTTATATATTGTTTGACCCAAATAGGTATTGAGACACAGCTGCCTATGCAACAGGGGACAATTTCAGCCATTTCAGCAGTGCTGCACAAGCAGTAGATCGATAAACTCTAAGTTTGCAGCTGGATCCTGCATACTTTTCTTCTGTAGCTTCCTTCCTTGCTGTCTTCAGGGCCAACAGGCCTCAGATCGGAACTTCCCGGCTTGCTGGCTGCAGGGGGCCTGATGTGATCTGACAGGACTGTCACAAGCCAGGTGGCATTCCCACCCTCCTCTCTCCCTCTAAATTCATAGATGGTAGTAGACAGACAATGTCTAGCTTGCTGTCGATGTTGTTTTTTTCTTCCTCTCTTGTTCTTCCTTTCCTGCAAGGGAGCATCATGGAGTGTCTTAATTTCCCGGTACGCTTTTGCTCGTTGTTCACGGCATGACAGTGAAAAATGGTTCGTCAGCTTGGATCTCTTTGCTGGGCGATGCAAGGCCAAACGACACAACATCTGGCAGCGGAGTGCTGTCTCCGGGGTTTCTTGGCACGTGCTCCTGGCTGCCGTTTCTGCTCTGCCTCACGTTTTATCTCCACCCTTCCCCCACCTGCTTCTTCTGCTTCCTTCCCTCTCTCGCTACTCTCGTCCCCCCCAGAGGTTCTGGGAAGCAACAGCAGGCCCAAGTAGCTCTTCTTGGTCATGCAATTCACTGTTAAAGTTGCCTTGGCAACCTAAATAGGATATCACAGGGCTAAAGTGTTACCAGTACTGCTCAGTGGACAAATTACATTCATGCCTTTCATTTAAACACCCAGTGAATATGCAATCAGACATGTACAAGCACTCAAACAATTTAACGGAGATGCAAATCTCACAGACCAGCATGGAACATCAGGGCTTGGCTAGCCTTTGAAAAATGGGAAAGTGCCCGCATCCTCATTTAAGAGCCCACACATCCTGTGGTTTCACAGAGCACTTTCCATAATTCATTAAGCACTACCTAATTGCTGCGTGTTTCACTGGTGCTGAACGGTGGACCTGCTTTATACTTGCCTGTGGTGAGTTTTGGCTCCATGCCTTGCTTTGTCGCAGTGGGTTCATAAACTATTCATCAGAATATGTGTCCATTTTAAAACACACACTTGTACTCCAAATCACCCTTTCAGGATCCATGAAGGCTTCTGGTTCAGTTGCAATTTAAGTTGGATCTGGTGTTGTTGCACCCCATTCACTTTTTTGTAGGTGATACACACTTACATATTGGCCTTATACCAGGTCTAGTAAAAGTTCAGTTTGTGTGAATGTGGAAGTAATCAAACTATTATTCTTCTTAGGTTTTATCATTATTATTATTTATATAACTGGAATTTGGCGCCTCTTCTGCTACAGTCTTTAAAATGGTTCCAATGTCAAAACGCCTGTTAATATCTGGTAAAGAGCATGTGTATTTACATTTTTTATATCAGTTGATCATTCAAAAAATTGATTTGTTGTCTGTAATGTATTGGGAGAGAGAGTGGATGGTCGAGTTGCCTTAAAAAAGTGTGTCGGAGAGAGAGTCTGTGACATCACAGCTATGGCTGCTGATGAGTAAAGCGGCCCCTTATAGTCATGCATGAACACGCCACGGCAAACAGTGTGAACAATGTGAAATTGTTTTCTCTGCATTTAACTCACTCACCAGGAGAAGCAGTAGTGCACGCAGGGAGCAGTGTGGGGATGGCACCTTGCTCAAAGGTACCACAGTGATGACATTAGCAGTGGGGATTCGAACCCACAGCCCTAACCACTTGGCCACCTAGCTTCCCCTGGGACAACAGTTCTTTCTTATGGAGCTAAAGACACCACAGAAACATGAACAGACTTCAAGACACTAAAGCTTAGGTCAGTTATAAAAAAAAGACATGACACTATTTGTTGTGGTTCAATTAAAAATAATCAGCCCATGAACACAGCTATGGGTGTTTTCTCATGTTTTCGGGAGAGAGTGGTTCGCTCCCCCTGTTTTCAGCCATCTTTAGCCATAAATGCCTTGGTAGAAAAATCGTGTTAATGCCCTCTTTGTGGTTTAGCAGTAAAACTCCGGGCACTGAATGAAGAGAATTAGAAGAGGCATCGGTTTGAATCCATGCTAAGTTGATTTTTTTTAAATGAACTATTTTTGGACATAAAACCAATGTCTCCATGTTTTTATAGCAACCACACAATTTGGCCTCTCTTCATTTTGTAAAACATTGGCAAGGTTCCCATGTCAAAATGAGCGTTAATATCCAGTGTAGTGTGTACGCATTCAGATTTCTTTGATCAGTTGATCAGGAGCCGAGCACTGATCATTTAAAAAATCAATTTTTGTGGCCTCAGTAATGTAGGGGGAAAGAGAGCTGATGGTTGAGTCACCTTAAAAATGTGATAAAATTGTCCATAAAACCAATGTTTGCAACTACAGAATCACACTGCACATTTTCTCATGGAAATGCAATCTAGTTGATATTGAGTGCTGCTGCAAGTTAAGGTCAGTAAATAACATATTACATAATTCACAAGCCCTCAAAATTTTTAGTAGGTCTTTTGGATTTGGTGAAAAACCTTGGCTGTGGTCTAGGCTCTTCAAGTCAGCTGATTAACCAGATGGTCACTGATTCTTCCTCAGACTTTGATTACACATGTGCAAATTGCAGCCTATGAGCCATGGTCTAGTGTCCTAAATGACCAATGTACTTGGTCAAATGTTTCTCTTTTCCCTTTCAGAGTAAGCTTTATCCAAGATTAGGTAGTTCCAGATCTTGAATAAAACTTCCAAACACTTTGCTGTAACCTGCTTTAAAAGTGTTAGATGATTTAGAGAGTGAGATAGGAAGAGGCAGGGACAAGCTTTGGCTTGTTCAACAAGTGAATAAGTGAGAGGGACAGGTCATAACAGTTCAGGATTTATGATTTGAGGTTAAGGGGTTGTACTACAAAGCCCTGAGGGAGTCAAAGTGGCAGCATAAAAAAACAGATTTTGATATTTACTCTGAATGTTTCTTCCATCTTTGTGGTCCATTTTAGGATCTTCATTAATCTATTCATCAATCTCTCATCAGTCTCTCCATCTTACTACACTTTTTATCTTCCTTATAGGTCTCCCCCAAGCTCTTTCCCTCCCATGTACTTGCTTGTTCTCTCAATATTGGGGAATGTCATTTGGCTGTGGGAAATGTTCAGAATTTACAGTCCCCACATGGACAATCAATTAATTCAGAATGCTACTGTGTGTGAAAGAGAGACAATTGCTGTGTTTTAGTCATGGAGCAGAAGCCAGATGAGGCATTGAGATTAAATGTAGCCATGATTTCAGATCCTGCTCACAAATTCTGTTTTACGAGGCGTCTCCCACTGCACGGTGGGACTTTGGGGCTACGGGGTGCTTCTGCATATTATATTTATTCCAGTGCTTTTTGTGCATGCTCTTGTTGTGGAAAGAAGACAGAGAGCAAAGGGATATAAATTACATTTGTGGTCTCTTTTCAGTACACCGCTCTTATAACTCGAGGGATGACGGCTTTATAAGGGACTTGGCCCATGTGGGATAGGGTTTTGCTTGGCCCGTGAATGCTCAGTGTTTTACGAGGCTGCGCTGTAAGGATGTGATTGTTCCTGTGAGACCCAGACGCTCAAAGAGTGGTAGCACGGCCGCAAAGTTGATACTTCCCAGGGGAAGAAAGCAATGCAGTGCAATACACATACAGACACGCACCACACACAATATGCCGCAGACATGTTTTACTCATGCATAGAAATATGCATACATGCAGACAATGGCACATATGCAAGCATGCCTAAAATGAGTGCGATGTAGGAACTAAACTGAGATCAGACAAAAACCCTTTACACACACACAACCTCTTGTACACACACACACACACAGAAACTTTAATGTTATCCCATCCTTTGTACAGTAGCAAGGAGCAGCTGAGATAGCACAAAGAGTAGAGGGGAAAAAGAGAGAGGACGTTTGAAACACAATAGACTCCATGCTGTGTGCAGTTGTCACAAAGCTCTTTATCAAACATACTCTTTGGCTTCACTTCCTGGGCCTTGTGCCGGAGCCACTGATGTCTCTCTGTAGGGACACTTCTTCAAAAGAGACCACAGAAACTCTGGTTAAGCACTGATAGGTGAGATGAAATTCTCAGCAAAACAATCACAGTGAAGCAGGTCAGGGTTGTTACCATTAATTAAATATATTACTAAAATGAAACAAGTACTCAGTAAGGGTCTTAAAGACTGCTTCTCTCCTGGCAGCTCCTCTCAAACTAAAAGATTAAACTTCACACCAACTAATTAGTGTCTTTCCTTTTTTAATTTCAATGTCTAACAAAAACCTTTTTTAAAATTAAGAATTCATTTCCTCAACAAATAATGGCCATTCTCCTCTTGGTATTCCTTGGTAAAATTCTAAATTAACAAACAAAAGAGACTGATATAAGTGTGCTTAAGGTGAAAACTGCCTCACAGGATTATGTTCAGTTAGCCGTCTGCAACTGGTTTCCCTCGAGTTATGTATGCTAATCTTAGTGATGAAAGAAAAACAGCAGCCTAGACCCTAATCAAGAAAAGAATTCTCCACATGGAAAGACACAGCTTTACTGCTAACAAACAAACTTACATAGAATGTACGGCACATTGATAATTTTGAGCATTGCAAACATGAAAATGAAAGTGCTAAGTAACCGTGTTTCCATTGGCAATACTGTTAATTGGGGTTAAACATTACGATTAAAATTGCATGCCCTCCTTGTAATGCGTTAAATGTTCTTCAGAATCACAGTGGAAATTATGATAAAAGGTCACAGATAAAATGGTAATGGAAGGAACATAACATGGCCAAGCTATTACAGAAGGGCTACATTTCAGTGGTGTGTAAAAGAAGATGAACCTCCCTGCAGAAATTGCCTCATGTTAAACGTAAATGCTATAAAGATATATAGCATGCCTCTAAAAGCAATGTTACTAGCATGTTAACGTTCCACATCCCACAGCGATAAATCACAGTTAGTGTGTGGAAGCTACAGCTAACTGTCTAAAGGTGCAGCACATTATGCTAACCTCTTTATTACTAAGGACACTAACACTGTGACACAAACACAAACATGCACACAGACTATTAGACCTGTATACAGGACAGGAAGAAGATTACTATTATTTATAAGTAATACCTAAATAAATTTAGAATTAAATCTACACAAAGAATTGTTACTGCAAAATAGACCTTGGCAATGTTGATATTTCAGAAGACTGCCATAAGTCAATAAACACTGTAACAAATCACTCTTTCTGATGCCTCAGATGCTCCAGATGAGTTTCTGGACATTTGTAGAAAGGGATTCATATACTCCAAAAATGAAAGTCATTTTGGTCAAAAACAAGGCATGCCAATTTTTAAGCATACCAAGCCAAACACTGACTAATATGTTTTAATATATTGCAAGTTATAACTTAATTCCAGTATGTGGCAAAATAGTCACAATATTGAATGTTGCCCATATCTTGCAGCTCTAGAGCATTGATATAACCTGCAGTCTTCTAGGCCAAGCATATATTTATTTTCATCTATATGGGGTTGTGTGTTCATGTGTGTATGTGGAATAGTAATGCTATCTTGATTTCTCCATCAACTTTAGTGTTATTGTGGGATGTTTTAAGAAATCTGTTCTAGCATCAGCAGACCAACACACAGGAACACATCCAGTTTATCGCATGTATATACAGTACATGAGCACCCCCTGCAAAAAAAAGCTCTAAATTGATGCACTGGCTATGAGGCTGGTAGGAGAATTCATGTTGTGCGTGTGTGTGTGCATGTGTTTGGAAAAACGAGACAGCGGAACTCAATCAGGGCTGGGTCACACGGGTTCAGGGAAGCAATACAGCAGCAATGCAGTGCTGAAAAATCTGAGGTGACAGTTCATTTTCACTGCTGACAGTATTTGTCGCTCTCACTCGCCTGCTCCCCTGCTGGTCGCCCTGCCAACAGTAACTGCACGGACAACGGCAACCGTTACCCTGACAGCAGAGTGGAGGCGGGACCTTATCTCATGACAGGGCTCTTCAGGGACCAATTGGCTGAGCCGCACTAGCCTGTGTGGGATGGAGTGTGGGCCTGAGAATGACACTGAAAATGTTTAAATGTTTATAACAGGTGAGGCTGAGAGGGCCTACCGCTCCACTAAGAGCAATGTTCCACAGTATGTTTTTTTTTTGTCAAGCTACGCAGTTTCTTCTCTGTAATAATTTAAGCAGTTTTTGATCACTGTGACATCATCAGAGCCAAAGGTTGCGCTCACAGTAAAATATTTGATATTGTTATTAATCTGCAAACATATCATTAGCTTTTACTAAAGCTTCCCTTGCAATACCAGTATCACAGAAGGCTGCAATATGCAAATGACCCTTGAACATACAATATTGAACTATTTTTATGGGTGTTCTGATGAATCAAGGTTTTCATACAGAAACAGTCCAGTGAATGAGCTCAGATAGTTACAGTAGATTTTACTGTGAAAATGTGACCAGTGCATACTAGGTCTGTTAAATCACCGATGGCATGAAGCCTGAGAGACAAACGCAAAAATGCACAGAATGGATGGCTGCACTTCGCTCTCTTTCTTTCTCACTTGTTCTTGTAGAGTGACACTTCTGTAAATAAGAGCTGACTGGTGTTGGCGTGGCAACGAATGGCCCTTAATTTGCATGCTAATTGTGCGATGGCTGTTGGATGATTGTTTTGGGCTGGATCAATACAGAGAAGAACCTCAGGATTGTACCCAATTACACCAAACACAGTCCTGAGAAATATGCCTGCCAAGAGGTTTACTTATTTGAGCATGTTTAGCAGAAACATGGACATGCATACTGGACTTGCCAGCAAAAAATGAGCACACACTCAAAGGGAGCATAATATGAACAGTTCAGGAATTCCATCTGTATTATGAGCCATTTGTCCTCTTCCAAATTCATGCAAACCTGAAATTGCTTGAAGGGTTTTTTCAATAGCAAGCCATTTTCAGTTTCACTTTCCGCAAATATTTATTTTCACTGCATGACAGAGTGAGTGTAATCTTAAATTGATCTGCCTTTGTCTTTAAGCTTTATGTCCGATTCACAGCTCTCCTCCCCCTTGCCTAGGCATTATATTCAAGAATATGTTTTGCTTCAAGCTGTGGTTCACGTATTGGAGACACATGGTCAAGCTTGAAGATCATCGAGCTTTGCCTGTCTGCTAAGATATTCTGTTCATTTCTTATGGGACTCAATAGCTGGATCATCCATCCATAGTGGTTAAGACGTCATTAGCCGAGTCCTCCACAGCACCAGTCTGATACACTGTGAACGCTCTACAGAAAAAATCCGCTGTGATCATACGGCTAAAAGTCAGTGCAGATCTCCTATTCCTCCAGTCCCTACTTCCAAGAAACCATGCTGGCATCATATACAGTAAATCCCCGAAATTCACTGGGGTTATGTTCCAAGAGCACCCGCAAATTGTGAAAAAACGCGAATGTGTGATGTGGTAAAAAAGGCTTAAAACTACCTATTTTTTACAGTGTACACCTTAAATATGTCACAGATCAACATATGCAAAGCAAAGCCATCCATTATATTACAGGAGACACTGCCTACATGCCAAGATAAAAGGAACTGGCAGTATTGCATGGTTCTCAGTCATGTATTGACTTAAAAGGTAGATTGGTGGAGTCAATTAAAGGTTTTGACTCAGATTCACAGGAGTCATTACTCTTCACAGCACTTGCTCTGATCATTCCACCCTTCTTCCACCTAAGGAATCAATTCAGGACTGAATCAATGCTTGCAAGGCCTTAGTTTAAAGGCTGTCTGCTAATTTTGGTGCACTGCAGGAATGTAATAAGATTTTGAATTTGGTTGGATGGGTTTATTGTTTGGTAGTAGATCTACAAAGAAGTTCTGCAGATCTATAGCGCATGTGGGGACATACATGCCAAGCTTTTCTTTCTCTCCTTGGCTAAGTCCTTTCTCCAGCTCAGACAATCACCCACCCAATTTGCAGGTGAGGCCTGTCCAGGTCAGGACTCTGTGAAACGTTGCCATGGCAACCCCTGTAAGTGGAGAGAGAGCCTTTTCGAAGTCCCCTCATCCTGTCTCCTCTGTTTCCTCTTCTCCATATCTCTTTATCTCTAATTTCTATCATTTTGCTTGTTTAATTCTCTTGGCATTCTACCCTTTACATCTTTTCAGTTCACTCCCTCATTCTGTACCTCCACAGTTTAAAAAATAGCTCGTATCGTATCTTCACTCAGATACACAATGCCTACAAGGCAACGATATGGTCATCTTCAGCAGAGCTACAAATGGCCTATTGGTTGGATTTAGGCACTGCTGTAGAATCCTACTTTTTGGGGACGTCTGTCAGTTTTTCTCTAGCAAAGCACAAAATGTTTATAAAAAAGGTGGGATTTCAAACCTAAATATTCAAATATGTCTTCTGTGAAAATCAGTAATTGTAAGCAAAGGCTCTCTTTTTATCAAGTTAGTTGAATGAATACATCACACTTCTGTTTAATTAATATTCTACATTCTGCTAAGCAAAGTATTTGTCTTAGCAGATTGTAGTGATGCTTGACCTTGGGGATGTCTCTGAATGGGACTATTTGCTGACAATCTTTAAAGTGGATGGTACTGACTTCAGTGTAATAAAAGCAGCTGGCCATTTTGGTGTCCTTTTAGCTTTGTTTTGGCTCCGCTGGCTCTAGGTTTATCACCCCACAATCTTTGCTCAAGACTTCCTTCTCTCCAGCATGTTACAAGGCTTTCGTCCCTCATGTTGTCAGAGCAGCCAGTGACAGCACTGAACTGAGACTGAGGAGTGAGTGACTGAGAGAGAGAAAGAGAGAAAGAGAGAGAGAAAGAGAGAAAGAGCGAGAGAGAGAGAGAGAGAGAGAGAGAGAGAGAGAGAGAGCAAACAGCGGAGTAGTGTGGTCCAAGCAGTCTTCTAAATGTCACTGTTACTCAGTGCTTCAGTCACACTGCCTCTAACAGCTGATTTCGTGTCAGGTCTAGCCGTCCTCCGGCCTAGCCAGGACACAAAACAATTTCATTCTGGGTTACAGTGAAGTTGATTGGTCACTGGAATTCTCTCATGACATGAAAACGCTGAATATCAGCTTTCCAGTCAAACATCTTTCTGTCAATTTTGGGTCACCCCATGACTGGATAGATTAAAATCACAGGATTGTAATTTAAAATATTCTCTCAGCCCTCGAAAAAGGATGGCTTAAACTACTCCGGTGATGCTGTATACAACTGCCTGCAAAACGAGGCCACCCCAAGCCCTGGTGTAACCTATTACAGCTTACCTCTAGAACAGTTCTGTATATGCCCCACAGCCTTTTCCTTTCTCTGATTAGCTCACAATGGTCACATCATGCCAGCATATATTCATGTTGTCATGACTAGGGAGTCTCTGAGAGAAACTACAATGATGACAGGAAGTTATAGGCGATAGGTTGACCATTTGTGAAAAAAATATGCCTTTGGTCAGTAGCTCTGGAACAGGTACTTTCCATTCTCAGAATCGGGAGGCTTAAAGTGGAAAAGAGGCTTATCAGTGCTAACTGTTCTCACTAGCAAAATAGACCCTTTATCATAGTCCAACAAGCTGAACAGTAGACATGTAGACATTTACCTCATTAAAGTTGTCTTGAAGAGATAAGAGATTGGTCTAGTTTTCTAGATTTCTTGCTCATTGAAAGATCGGAGACAGATCCATGTGCTCACTCAAACACACACACACTAAAACACACACACACACACACTATTTTGTCTCTCTGTTTTGAGAAATGGAGAAGCATCAGGAGATGACACAAGGGTACAGAAAATATGACAGAATCATAAGGATACAGTACTGTGCAAAAGTCTTGAGCCACCCTTGATTTCTTTATATTTTCCTTTGACTCACCTTGTTGGTGCCAAAATACTGTTTTGTGCCTGTCAAAGTGTCTTATCCTTGGCATATTGAGCTGATTAAATTAAAGATTTGGGAACTAATGTTTTACAGCAACAGGCTGTAAAGTAAAGATACTTAGGTGCTTAGATAAAGGTGTTCCAACTACTCAGCATTCAGCACCACCAGTATACTAATCACTGGCATGATCATCTTGAATCATCTGCACTTGTTTCTTTACAGGTTCCGGTCTTAAGTTAGATGGCTTTGTTATGCTTGAATGTTTCATATGTATGTCACTGGTGTGGCTTAACAAACAAAAAACATTACTCTGAAACAGTCATCTACAGTGATTGAACTGAAAATGAATACCCTTAAAAGTCCTTCAGAAAGCCTGGAAACTGTTCCTCAAGGACACTTCAAACAAAATACAAGAAAGTCTGGTTCTTTGGAAGCAAAAATATAAAGAAAAGAGGGTGGCTCAATACTTTTGCACAGTACTGTATGTGGAAAGACAGAGAAAGAGAGAGAGAGTAAGGATAGAGGGAAGAAATGACAGTGAATAAGAAAGGAAGAGAGAGATAAGAAAGAAAATAGAGGGACAGAGAGATAGGAACTCATGAAAAGAATAGAATGTAAGGGAAAGACCAAGAGAGACCGGGGACCAGAAGAAAAAAACAAAATCTAGAAGAAACACAGGGAAAGAGACAGAGAGAGAGACAGCACAGGGCAGGCAGTGGAAAGAGGAAAAAAGTGAGAGAGAAAGAAAAAAGAGAGAAATAGCGAGTGAGAGTGGCTTGGCTGTAATGGCTCGCGTCTCCTCGCAATCGAATTCTCGCCGCTCTGTCGCACAGGGAGCGCTAATTGACAGGCAACCACTTAAGTCTTAATTTTCTTTTAAGATTGCAGCATAAAGAGAGAGAGAGAGAGTTATAGAGAGAGAGAGAGAGAGAGAGAGTGAAGGAATAAGGGAGGGAGGGAGAAGAAAGAAGCTATGGATGGGGAATTCTAATGAGGGAGGTATCGCATCTGAGCAGAGCCCATTACGTGTGATCTCAATTCCATTCTCTCCTGCAGACACCAGAGGCCCAGCGATTTAATGGTCAAGCCAATGGACACAGAGAGAGAGAGAGAGAGAGAGAGAGAGAGAGAGAGAGAGAGAGAGAGAGAGAGAGAGAGAGAGAGAGAGA
>JBBPCX010000028.1:9858423-9875378 GCA_037974365.1 Hydrocynus forskahlii | reverse complement strand
AGAGAGAGAGAGAGAGAGAGAGAGAGAGAGAGAGAGAGAGAGAGAGAGAGAGAAAGAGAGAGAGAGAGAGAGAGAGAAAAAAAAAGAGAGAGAGAGAAAAAAAAGAGAGAGCATGTCACAACTAACTACCTTGCCCAGGGAGGATTGGATTTAACAGCCGAGCAGATTCAAAGAGTCAGGTTTAGCATGGGGCTCATCGAAACCCCAGAAGAGTCAAAGATGATTTGTGGGTAGAGTTAAACTTACAAGGACGGTTAACCATTGCTCATGGACTGAATGTAATAGTTGATACATAAGTCATTTTCACAATTTTCCTTTTCATTGAAATGTAGTTGATCACCCTAGACATGCTTGGAGTCCAAAGTTTGCTTCTTTAGTTTTGCATTTTAGCAAACATGTAATGGAAGCATTCAAGGGGTGTTAAACATGAAAAATCATGACGCATGGTGGTACATGAGTTTATCAAATACTACTTAGGCCTACAATGCATTCTTTCACCTTTTGTCTAGTGAAAAATGACAAACCTCATGGTGAATCTGACAAACATACATATAAAGAAAAACAAGATACACATATTCTGGACTTTCATGGTTTCTTTATTTTTTATTTTTTGTTTCTCCACATGCTGGGTGTATCTTTAAACAAGCAGCTGACCCGATTCAATTCATACCTGCCATATCTGGTATCTGCAATATGAAGATCCTGAGAAATCCTCATGTAGCTTCTGATTGTATGATATTGTTACAAGGGTTACATTTTACACTCAATTATTATCGTAATACTGGCTTTTACAAAACTCATATCACAGAAGTGGTCGGAGAGCATCTCAACTCAATCAATCTTGAATTTTGATTGATCAAGGTGTTCAAAGCAATGCAAGACAATTTTGAACCATTTAATCGCAGAATCACCATTGTGTGTTTCATGTATTGCAAGGTGTTGTAATCACAGCATGTAGTTGTGTGATCACAAATATTGTACTTAATTCATTTTTTGTAGTCCTATTGCCATCTTTAAAAATGGACAAAAAAGAATGTTGCACAGATAAGAACAGTCGCACCGGTATCTTAAAATTGTATCTGTATATTTTTCCATTTTTATGACCAGGAGTTTAGTTGAGACTACTGAACAACATAGCAATTTTATGCAAGACTGTGATGATTTAGCTGTTAGCACCACACACATTTGAGTGGTGTAAGGCAGATTAAAACATGCAAAACGACCAAGTGGTACCTGAGGATCAGGTGGTTGTTTTGGACTGAGAAGAAAATGCAAGCATAATATAAAAATTAATGTGTCCCCTTATAGTCACGCATGAACACATCACAGCGTGAACAATGTGAAATTCATTCTCTGCATTTAAGCCATTCACCAAGTGAACCAGTGGGCTGCCACCAACGGGGGCACCGAGGAATCAGTGTGTGGCGACGTTACCTTGCTCAAGGGTAGCTCAGTGGTACCACTAACAGTCCTGGGATGCAAACCCACAAACTTCTGATCACATGGACAACTCCCTGACCACTAGGCCACCAGCTGCCCCAAATTTGCTCCCCATGCAGTCTTGAACTGCTTCAGAAACCCACTATGGCACTTACTATAACTAATTACTATTATTGTGTAGTTCTATGGTTACTGTCCAATAACACTGGGTGATCAAGGCCAAATATTTTTGCCAATTTGAGCAACTCCGATGCTCACCTACCCTACTGTACTGCTACCACTTTTCTGATACCAAAATACAGTTTCTCAAATATGTGGCATAATTCACTTGAAATGTCGGTATGTGTGCCTGAGCCTGTGTGGCTTGTTCTTTTGTAATGTGACCTGACTTGAATGTGTGTAAGCAGGCATGTGCTATTTGGGGCAAATGCTCTCTAGCCTTGGCCCTGTTGTGCATATGATTTCCATTAGAGCTCAAACAATGTATGTGTTACACATTAAGATCAGTAGCTGTACTCTCCATTCCAACATGAGAAGAAATATTTCAGTTCTTAGTAAGGACACGCTTGACCGGGTGAGTGTTGGCTGAATTATTGCTGTGTCCCCTTTAAATTGGACCCCACCCCCTCTCTCTCACAAACACACATGCGCGCGCGCACACTCACACACACACACACACACACACACACACACACACAGAAGGGGGGGAAATCTTGGACAGTGTGGTCTGCCCCCTAGTGGTACTGACCTGAATTTTGCAATTGGGTAAAAATAAATAAATAAAACAGTTCTGGCTCGAGCTTAATCAACTACATGGAGGACAAGCTTGGAAGTGGTAGCTTATAGAGGTGCATTCTTGAAAACTCCACAACAAATAGAATCTTTTTATATTTGTTCAAAACAATAATACATGAATACAGACATGGTAAACAGCAACCAAAATGGCATATGTGTTAATTTGTTGAATGGATCAGTGCTCCATTAAGTGGATATAGCATGCAAATGTATTTAACATATACTAGGTCTGATCTTGGACTAAACTGGAGTGGCTATGATGATTCATCAGTGGGAATCACTTCAAGTGATCTAGGCCAATGAAACTGGCCAGTGTCCTCTAACGTACATCCTTGTGTGGTAGCTTTCAAAGCAGCTAAAGCAAATTAAAGCAAATTATGCTAATGAAACTAATCCAGAAATGTGACCATGATGATGCCACAAATAAAATCTCAGTTTGCAAATCAGACCACACAAGTGTATTTGTGACTGTAAAAGTGAATGTGTTTATGGCATGAAGGACTATTCCCTCTCATATCTTATCAGAGTTCCCTCTAAAGAGCCAAACGGTTGGACGGTGATTCTTTTATCTCTCCTCTGCTTCTCCTGCTCCCTCGTCACATAGATATCATATCACAGCCATATCTCTCTCCTTTCTTTTTCTCTCCCTCTCTTTCACAGACACACTCAAATACTTTATGCTGTACTGTTCTGTCTTTGGATGTGTAAAGCAGAGGTCTCTTCCATGGCAGAGCAAGGCTGAAAGGTTATCGGCTTCACCTTTGACCAAAGGCCTCTGGGCCCACCCGCATGGTTGCCATGGAGACCTCGCCTTATCACACAGGGCTGAACCTCCAGAACAAGACACTAAATGGAGAGCCTTGACAGAAAGTTTTGTTTTGACCGGTTTGGAACTATGTTGGTTTTTGCAAAAGGGTTGCAAATAGCTGAACACTCAGAAAAGGAATGTTTAACTAACCAGCATTTCATGAGCATGTTTTTTACTGTGATTTTGCAGTGGTTGTAGTGTGTAAGGCATGATACAAAGTGATTTTTTGCTTAAAACAAGCAACAAAAATATAGTATGACAATATACAAAGCTCTATAGATGCAGTTGTCTTTACATTGAATGTTTTATGGCATCTTCAAATGTCTCAGCCAATCAAAATTTTTGACAGGAATTAATCATTATTCTAACATATCACATTCCCAAATGTACATATAGCAAAGGACTGGACTAATTACAGTCAGTCAAACATTTTTATGAAATGCAGACTGAGCATTTAAAGCTGTTGCTATGAGATTTAGGCTAGAATGTACATTCTGGAGAAGTGGTTCAAACACAGGGTCAGATCTGACCCTAAACAAGAATCGAGGTCAAAGTGAGGCAGAACTGAATGGGAGTTCGCTCATTATTAAGCTTCATTCTTTCTAACAATAGGCTGCGCTGGCAAATGTGAAAGCACCATTTTGTCAACTACTCTGAATCTCCACCACACCTGGCTCCTGTACAGGTGTGTGCTCAATAAGGCTGATACTCATTTTGGCTTTCAAAGGTGATGAAAGTATGTTCTAATCTTTTCTCTCTTGCTTTTAAAGAAGTTGGCAGACTTTTGTTTCGTACTTTTTTTACAAGCTGACCATAGAACAAAATGTACTCACAAATCTCTCCAAACCAATGTAACAGACAGAAGAAATGCACTGGTGCTATCTATGACTGGGATGTTGGACTATCTTTGTGTAAACAGAGAGGTCAGTTTGACCATCATTCACCTCCCTGCTTTATCTGAAAATTGAAGTAAATGTGGTGGAGCAGCCACGAAGCATGATAATCTTGTTTACTCATAAACTTCTATGCCACTTAAAAAGCAACTAATCCATGTTAAAGCAGACGTTATCAGCAGCAAAACAATTTAAGCCTTAGTATTTAGCTGATAGTCGATGTAGATAAAGGCACATGGTAGGCTAGAAAAACTGACTTATAGCAGTGTAGCACGATCAGAGTTTTTTGTTTGTTTGTGTTTGTTTGTTTTGTATATTTACAGTTCATATATCCACTTAACGTATTTTGTGCTGACCAAAAATGATGTGCATATATGTATAGGTCAATAAAAAAAAAACACCACAAATTCAGATCCATAACATTAGAATGCTCTTATTTGCAAATACAGCTTCAAGACTGCTATGGAAGAGAGTTATTGGCTATTTATAGCACTGTAGCTTAATTTTGGCTAATTCCCTTAGTCAATTGAGGTGCCTCATTTGGGCTCACTATTTCAAACCCTACATACCTTTACAATGAGATTGAAGTTAAAAGATGGGCTGCGCCATGCAAGCAACTTCATCTTCTTCAAAAAACATTCCTGAGTTGTTGAAATGTGCATCTTCTTCCCATTTGTGCCTTTCCAAATTCTCCTCTAGTATCTCATAGTACATCACTTCAATGACATGTAAAGCCCCAGGATTGAAAAGAAGCAGCCCCACATCATGATGCTTTCATCTCTGTACATTACTATGGCTATGGTGTTTTTGGTATTATAGATGTAGCCCTTTTTCTCTAATATGTTGAGCTGAATTAGGGCCAAAACATTCTATTTTTGTTTTATGTGACCATAGTACATGTCTGAGTTCTGACATGTTTTATGTGGGGTGTAGGAATGGGCTGCTTATTGTCCTCTGCGTTTCACTGTTTTCAGGTGGGTATTGGCTTCTCTCTTGCCTTCCTTATCGCTAGTCCGAAAGAAATCTTACTTAGTGCACTTGTCTTGGGACAGTTGGTTGTGATTCCATGAACTTTTCAATTGCTTATTATCAAACTAAATGTTTTGACAGGAATGTTGAGGGGTTTTGCTAAGGCTCTGTAATTGTGTGTGTGTGTGTGTGTGTGTGTGTGTGTGTGTGTGTGTTTTCTTTTTCATTTTTGGACTGTTGAAAACATTACAAATCTTCTTCTATGATTGCTACTTGTTGCATGCCACTTGTTTTTAATTATATATATATATATATATATATATATATATATATTTACATATAGATATATATTTACACAGTGCTACTGAAATTGTAATCTGGCTGCACTTGACATCAGCTATTTTCACTGAAGTTCTTGTTTCAGTTGAAAATGGTTGCCACAAAGACAATCTTTAGTCTTGACACTGCCACGGCCACATAATTGTCTAAAGAGGCTTCTCTTCCTCTTCATTCATCTGCCTGCTCCCTCCATCTCTCATGTACACACAGAAGAAAACGGGTGTGGAGTGACGCCTCATTTACAACGTTTTAGCCTGGGGCAAGACACACAGGACATTAGCTACTGGAAAAGACTTCCTTGTTGTGTGAACGTTTGCCCTCACAAACTTAAGATGCCACCCTTTTCAATACGTTGGAGTAGATGGCTTGGTTCTTGCTGGGGTTCTGTGTCTCTGCCTTTGCCTCATCTGTCATTTATCGCTTGCCAAATCAGCATCAAGTTAGAGTGTTATCTTTCCTTGTGCTGAGTGTCAGCTCCTTGGCCCGACGCCTTGGATGCTGTCTGCTATCGCTGATGAGTGTTTGTGTCTGTGTGTGTGTGTGTGTGTGTGTGTGTGTGTGCATAAGTGTCCCTTGGGGCAACACTGTGCTGCTTCAAATTAAATAGAAAAGAAAGAAACTGTAGATTAATAGGTCAAAGTACATTATTTAGTCAGCACCTCTTAAAGCACAGACTTATTATTCTAATATATTTTTATTCAATCAATACTATAAATGATTTGGTTAATGCTGTGAAAATCTATGTAATTTTTTTAATTAAGACGAACCAAAGTATGGCCCATATACAAGCCTTTGCAAAAGAAGAGATTTAAAATGAAAATTGAGCTGTGTGTGTGTGTGTGTGTGTGTGTGTGTGTGTGAATCTATATAAAAATGTGTGTAAATGTGTAGGAGAAACAGGTGCACTTTTCATTGTGTATGTGTGTTTGTGTGTGTGTGTGTGTGTGTGTGTGTGTGTAAACTGCAAGGGCTCAAAAGTCAACAGGTTTCTCTCATCTCCTACTCATTAGCCCCAGGACTCCTGCTCCTGATGTAGCCAGAAAGCCAGGGCTGATTACATTACGATTGTTTTCCAAGCGTCTGGACTTGCAGTTCTTCCGATCCAAAGTCACCTTAAAGTCCAGCTAAAAACTACCACACACATACAGCACAGCACACATTTCTACCATAAAATAAATACAGTTATATCACACCGTTTACGGATATCGTACTTGTGTGTGTTATAGTTGGACTACTAGAAACCTGGAAGATCTCACCTGCATGTTAATTAACTAACTTTTGTCTAAATCGAATTTCTGACTGGTAAATGATGTTTAAGACTGTAGCTTTTTTGTCTACTTTTCAGTTAACCTTTCATTGACTGTCTACAGCTCTGCGCACCCTTTTTTTTAATCTCCACCAGCCAAACTTTATGATGAATGTTCAGTTTTATCATGCTCTTCTACTCCCCTTTTTATGCTAACTGAAAACAGAGGAAACTGTCGTTGTTGTCGAAGGGAGTCATGTGGAGAGGTTTTTTTTGCGAATGAACTTTTCCACCGGATTGCACCACAATGCGAGGGCCGCGGCGCCCCCCTTTGTCCTGGCAGGGGAATGATGGAGTGAGTGTGGCCCTAATGGAAGGGTCAGGTAGAGTTCAAAGAGTGAGAGATGGTTAAGGCTAGGCATGCGCACTGGCCCTGGGCCCTCCGGTGTGCACTCGTCCAGCTCCGACAGCTTGAATGATGAGCACAGGCCATCTCACATGTTCTCCTCATACTGATCGGACTGTCTCTCCTAAGGCCTTCTGGCTGCAAGCCAGAAGTGTGAGAACTCTTCTCCAAAATGGCCTCTGGACGACAACTCGGCAAGAAATCGATGGCCCACAGTTTCGGTCTCCTACTGTCAGTCAAATCGATCATATTAAGATCACTCCCTCTTTACGTTCAGAGGCAGGCCGAAAAAAGCTTCTTGCTAAAAGCCTCTTCAATTTTTATTTCATTTGGCTTTATACCATCATTTGCTGTATAGCTTTTTAAAAATTTATAATGCTGCAAAATAATAAATGAAGGTAAGATTTAGCTGCACAGTTCAGCTGTTACTCTCTTATTTGTGTTTTGTACATTCTGGAAAATAACTATTTAAAATAAGGCTGCACAAAATTGCGATTATATTGGTATACATTGAGAATGCAGCACACTTTGTGATATATTAAGCAATCATATGTGAACGATTAAAAAAGACATGGGTGAAGTATGACTGGTGTTATTTTTTAACAAAATGATTCACTTTCAGAACCTATGATGCTTTAGTGCAGGGGTGCACAACTCAAGTCCTGGAGGGCTAATATACAGCACAGTTTGGGGATCTTCCTGCTCAAACACACCTAATTCATCTGATCTGATTTGTTAATTGATAGGTTTAGTGGGTGTGTTTTGAGTAGGGGAACTACCTTCCTATGCTGGATGTAATAAAGCATCACCATAATTCACGACCCCGGCATCACAGCAAGGGCCACGACAGGAAGTAGTGTGATTTAGCTTAGCGTAATCAGTCAAGCAGCCTTTGGGTTAAAGGAATCATTTGCATCTTACAGCCTTCTATACTGCTAAAGGCTAATCTTGCAAAAAGGACAAACAAACAGTACATTATTCAATGCTAATCTAAATTATATCAAAACACATCAAGCTATGACAAGGTCCTTGTCTGTTTGGTCACAAATCATTGCCGACTGTCCAGTAACTTTGTTTGCTCTTTTTGTAAGTCACTCTGGATGAGAGCACATGTTAAATGAGTAAGTACAAATGCAATATGTATGTATATAAACACATAAATATAAATAAATGTAAATGAGAGTAAATGTAACTCAGTGTGTCCATCAGACAGAAACTAGATCATTTTTCCTAATCATTTAGATCATGAAAAGCCTGAAATTTGGCAAATACAGTTGTGTAAGAGAAATAAACTAAACCATACTGGTTTTAAGGAGCTAAAACAATCAATAATATCACCCAATATTTCATGACAATAAAAATGAAAAAGTAAAACTGTGCTGGTGACTGCCAGCTTCAGCAGTTTCTGTAAAGAATGTTATGAATATTAAACCACTAGGATCCTCAAAACTTATTCTTCTTACATTAGAGGTGTGTTCATTAGAAAATAACACAACCTGTTTAGAAATATTGGTGCCTTATTAGCAGGATATTCATTTATTTTATGAACTGATAGACCAGCTGAGCCCTAAGCTAGAGACAGTGAATTAAGTATGCAACAGTACCCAACGGGATTTGATTTCAATTGGATTTGATACCAAATCTCTTTGATTTCTGAAGATTTGGTCTAACTGTTTTTAACTGTACACACAATTAGTTAACACTGATGTTATTAATTTAAAGACTGGGTCATTTCACTGGTTTGCATTAGGTGGTAAGTACACACATCAAGTTCTTGGTTCTAAGTTTGGATCCAATGTTCTAGGAGTACAAACTATAATTAGTGTAGAATCTGTAACTTATGTGTAGTTTTTTTAAGCTAAAGGTTTTCACACTTATGCATTTTATTTACAGTATTGTTCACAAAATGGTTCTTTAGAGAACCAAAAGTGATGAATGTATGCCAAGAACCTCCTTTGGAACCATAAGTTTACATAAATAAATAACTGCCATCTTAAAGCTAGGTGGTAATTTGACTGAATTCTGCCTGAAGTACCACCGTCTTCTGCTATTGTTTGGACCCTTGCCAGCTGGTGTTAATCTGTGAGGAACCTGAGGGACATGACAGCAGCACAAGCCTCTAACATTACAGCTTTACAGCTGGTCATTGACATTATGACATTCTGCCATCTTAACACAGGATGGGCGAGACAGGAAAAAAAAGGAACATTGGTGTAGATGCATGCGTAAGTGTGTGGTGTATGTGTGTGTTTGCATGTAACAGAGAGAGACTGATAGAGAAAGAAGGTGAGAACTGTGCGATTACCCCTTTAAGTGTTCATAATGTTTATCCAAGGGGATGATAATATGAGCCATTTTAGCAAGAGAACTATGCGCTGAATACACTTTGTAAATGTGTCTCTGTCACCCATATCTCATTACATGTGAGTAACCGAGTGCTTATCCGTGCGTACGTGCGTGTGTGTGCGCGTGTGTGTGTGTGTGTGTGTGTGTGTGTGTGTGTGTGTGTGTGTGTTATTAACTCAACCTGAAGGGAGATCCCCAGCTGTTTTATGGGGCACTATCCATCACTGCACACACACTTCTCCCAGAAGCTCCAAAAGCTCACAGCATTGAGCAGACACTGGCGTATGGTTTATTATACCAGCATTAATGTGCTACATTTATGAGTTGGTCAGGGCCTGGACTGTAAATCTAGCACCATTTACTACCTGGACCACATATCACAGTATAATGCCTGTGATAATATCCCCAATAATGTGTATGATAATGTTTGCAGCTTTAGTAGTATCAATATCATTAAATTTTATAGGTAATAATGGAGCACATATTGAAAAACACACAACACTGAAAAAGCCACTTGTCTCAAGGAGTATTCAACCCTACTAATGCGCAACATATCTTCAGAGAGACATTGTACAGTAAGTGAGCGCTACAGTTACAGCACGTTTATTGCTAACATTTATTCCATGAATCATTTCATTCATTTTGACTTCTGAATTATGATCCATTACATTTCCCTCTACCTTTTTTTTCTTAAACTGTCCACCAGCCAAGCACGAAGATGGCAAGAAGAAGAAGAACGAGCACTAATGAAGGCTTAGACTGGAGCTCCTCGGGAATCTATCGGGGGGACGTCAAGTCTTAACCGAATGATGAATACCATCCTTTTTACTCGCCGATAAATGAAATATCAACTACGATGTAAAACTGTTGAAGTTTAATTATGTTTTCGGCCAGGATGAAAGCGAGTGGCAGTCAGATTTGTCGGCCTTTTGGAGATCCTACAGTTGAACATGCACAAGAGGAGATTTCAAATGGTTTATCAAGAGTTGTCAAGGCAGTAAAAGGTAGCATGACTCAGCATGGTATTCATTTTGGTTAAAACTGCAATCAGCACTTTTTGGCATAATCTTGGGTTACTCAAGATCATTAAAAAAATTCAATATGCTCTTAAATTTAATATGAGGAGGAACTCCATTTAATAGGTGGTAGATCCTTCACAAATTTTAGACAAATAAAAACTAGAGAATGTAATGTGGAACACCAAAAGCCCTAGATCTAATTTCACCACAATTTGATTTTGAATTGTTTATCATAATTGTTTTTTATTGATAAAGTTGGTTAATATTTGTAATAGTAGTGTTAATATTTACAGAGCAGATTTCCACATTTGAGTATAGCCTGATAATTGTATTTTGGCCAAAAAACATTATAATCCATTATACTTACTTACAACATTCCTGAACCTTCATGACACACCATTGCATTTTTGTATGTCCATAATCTATATCTAATTTAATCTTAGAAGAGCGTAGGTACTAGACTGAATTTAGGTCTGGAAGCCATGGTCATTTACAGTATATACCACAACTGAACTGCAAATGTCACCAGCTAACTCCAGCCTGTCCTTTATTTTTTTGTGACATCAGTGCGTTCTGGTGACATTACATAAACCACATGATGACAGTGTAGGCTTTCATACGATATAGACCTTCCCTTTACAGGTCATATGTGAATGCCTTTCAATAAGCTATATGCAAGCACAGGGTGTGAGAATTCTTACTGAGTTTCAAAACATGTCAAGTGAGTCAGGCAAGTCAAGGGACTGCTTTGCATGTGCAGATATTGTCACTCTTATTACAAAAGCTTTCCAAAACTGTAGCTTTTCATAAAAGGGAAAATAACATTATTCGGGGCAATGTCTGTTAGATTTAATCTTAGTTTTGATACGGCAGATTAAACACATATTTTAGTGTCTTTCTCTGCACTGTGCGCCAGCCTACTGTTTTTCCTGCCACACAGTCTACTGTTTGCAATTATGCATGTCTTTTCCTGCAGGTGCATGTAAATGTCAGCATGTGCACGCCCTGTATACACAGAAATGCTCTGTAGGCTGATAGCACACACACACACAAACACACACACACACAGACACACACACTTCTGCAAATGTGAAATTTATTCCCAACACTCTGTTCATGTAGCCCTGTTTGATTAGAGACAGTAGTCAACGCCTTAGCATCTCTGCTTTACATCACACTAATTTTAGCCCAAGTAGGTCAGTGGAGTCATTCCAAGCTCCCTTTCTCTCTATTCCTCCCCCTTCCAGCTTGACTACTCCACTGTGTGTGTGTGTGTGTGTGTGTGTGTGTGTGTGTGTATGAGAGACAGAGTGAGGGAGAGAGAGAGAGAGAGAGAGAGAATGAGTATCTTCGCAATTACTCATCTGAGGCTGTTTGCACAAAATCATTTTTGCCACTGCACCAAGCCCTAACAAGCAGTGTACATGACAGTGTTTAAGTCCAGGAGGGCCGTCCTCATTCTATCTCTTTCCAGAGACTCTCTCTCACTGTCTCTCTTTTTCACAGTCTCTTTCTCACTCTCACACTGTCTCTCTCGTCGTGTTTGTTCTCACCGGCTCTTCTCACTTCCCATGTGTTTTCAAAAGCCCTCCCATCTTTTCTCTTTCTCTCCCTCTCAGCAGCCATTTTAACATTTCAGATGATCTTTAACCTACAGTCTGCGAGAACCAGACACAAGGAGCACTTTGTCATTCTTTCTCTTCGTTTACATTTCTTCTTCTTCTGCAATCCATCTCCCTCTGACTCTGCAATTCATCTCTCTTGCCCATAACGCACGCTCTCTTTCTCTCAAGTATTAAAGCCCACAGTAAGTTCTTAATAAGTTTGCATTATCTGTTAATGTTCACCACCAGAATCCATTCACTATTCTCTTATTAATAAGTAGGACATGTTAAATACATAATTAACTCCATCACTTTTAAGATTGACATGGCAAAAAAGACAATCTGTGAAAATACAAGTTTAAAAACAACTTTGCCAAACAAAACATTTTAAATGCACTAGCAAAAGAACAGTGCCACTTTCAAAAAAGGCTATGAGTTAAAATTGGAAACAAGTATAAGGTTTTTATAGGCCTTGTTCGAGACCATTGCCGAAATCTTAAATTGCAATATGCATGCTAATACATCCTCACAATCAAAATCTTCATGATTCTGTGTCAGTCATAATAAAAACAAGGAAACTGACCTGTTGAGGTTTCCTGTGCTCTGTTTAGCCATTGCTGCCCCATCTAATCTTGAAATGTTGAGGAAATGCCTTCAATCAAAAACATAGTAAAACAGACTTAAATAAAGGAGTAGTCTGTCAGCTGGGTCTACAGTTTGCAACTGGTATTGACAACAACTAATCTCTTCATGTAAGTTATATAAATTGGAATAATCTCCGTCTGGTCAGTGCATTCACACTTTGGTCTGAAAAATCTGAAAAGCCACTTTAGAAACAAAAATAACCACAAAAGCAATGCCACTGAACAATACATTTAAAATACAGATAATCAGTCACACCACCTGCTGACAGTCACACCTTCACCGCCCATGCAATGTTACTGTTCACTATCAGGAACTATTAAACAGTCTGCTCTAGGCTGTTGTTTACCATCAGGCATTACAGGTACACTGCACAGACTCTTGCAGACATCCACCACACAGACTTAGCTGCTGCTGTCTTATTCACACATGCCCAAGAGAACTGCATTTTACATTCGAACATAATTGTTGACTATATTCAACCTAAATGGTATTAATGGCATTAACTAGGGCTGCATGGCATTTATACAGGGCTGCATCACACAACCTCAACTGACTTCAGCCAACACTCAGATTGCAAAGGGGTCAGTATGCGAATAATCTTCCAACCAATCACTGAATGTTTTGGTATGTGTTGAGAGCATCCTAAGCAATAACAAACCACTAAGATAATGCAGCCCAAACCAGAATACTGAATTTCTTCATTATTTTCCCCTCTAAACACACCTATATGGCAATGAGGAATGTTTTTTTTATTTTAGTACATTTATGTTGCCACATTTAAAAATACTATCAAGAACTATGAATGATTTGAATTTGTTTCATACATTGCATTGCATTAAACCTGAATAAAAAGGCGTAACTAGGCTCCCTTTCTAATTATGCAGTTGGTCAGTGTCCTTTGAGTACTTGCCAAAAAAAGCGGTGGCATAATTTATCACAATAATTATAAATATAGTCATTTTATGATTACGCACTTTAGAGTGAAATAGGACTTTTAGGTCAGTTTGACTTTTTTCTTGTTACCATTTTCCCTAAATATTGAAACACCTCCAACTACACACTCAGTGGACTGTGACATAAGCCAACACTGTAACTTAAGGCTGAATGAAACAGGAAGAATCCAGATCATTCAGTCTTAATTTACAGTGATACCTAATGTCATAGTCCACTGAGTGTGTAGCTGGAGGTAGGAGCCTAAAATGGTTTCATTTGATTTACAAAAGACATTTGTTTACAGGCCCTGAATGCAAATGCAGGGCACTTTCTGAATGAGAGACCATGAGTAAGAGTGTGTGGGTGTGTGCATGTGTGTGTGTGTGTGTGTGCGTGTGTAAATGCCTCCGACCCCAACCAGCAACCGCTACATGTAGCTAAAGCTTAAGATAAAAGATTGCCTGTATAGCAAAAGCCTAGTTTCCCTCCCCACAGAGGCTTGGTAGCACATAAAGCTGAGCTTAAAAAGCCCACTTTAAACACCGCCATAAAACAGAGAACGCAAGGAGCTTTCCCTCTGCTCCCAAACCCACAGTTTGACTGCGGGGGAAAAAGTATGAAGCTTGCGGCAGCCGCTTGACTGATGACGCCAAGCTAAATCACACTACTTCCTGTCGTGGCCCTTGCTGCGATGCCAGGGTCGTGAATTATTATGATGCATTATTACACTCCAGCGCTACATGACATCACGTTGTCTGCCAAATTATGCCTGAGCGATGGTTTTATCTCTTTAATTAATCTTTCTAATTCAGATGTCGACTTTATGTTATTGAACCATGCTGAATTTGTAAATGCTGGTACACACAGATGTTGGCTTATCCACTGAAGACTTACTTTTGTATTGCAATGCAATGTGTTTAATGAATTATGGAGGGCTGAGATAATTAACTACTGTTTTATTCCATGAGTTAAAGGCAATGCATGGGCTGTCTTGAGTGTGAGTACCCTTCTAACTATAGTTATCCAAGAGTGTGTGTTGTGTGTGTAAGTGTCAAACTCTCCATTAGGAGTCACATAAGTGTGTTGTTTTCATGGATCTGTTAGTGTAATCTGATATGTCAGAGGCTTCATGGCCAGTTCATGGCCTTGGCTGAAGAAACCAAGCACACTGCACTGCCCCCTAATGACCAAGACTCTCAATAGCAACAGAAATCTACTCCCATCCCCCTCTGGGCTTCAACAGTGATGCCCTGTAAAACCTTCCATACTGGGGGAATTTTGCAGAAGATTTTGCACAATCCAACCTGTGCATATGACATACCGGTACTCTGTTAAAACAAAATAAAAAATAAGTGCCTTAATGTTACTTTATACATCTCTTAAATAAATACACAAATATATAGGGTTCTGCAACTAAAACATATATTATATATATACATATATATATATATACACGTATATATATATACGTATATATATACACATATATATATACACATATATATATATATATATATATAGATATACACATATATACATATATACATATATATACATACATACATATATCTATATATATATATATATATATATATATATATATATACACGCACACACATATATGTACACACACATATATATATATATACATACATACATACACATGCACACACACACAATACATACACATGAGAGAGTATTTCAGAGTGATAAGAGGAAAAAACAGAACTGTTGTATGTTCCCACTCACAAAAAAAAACAAAATGGCAACATACATGTATTTCTGACGAATGGCAACATACATTTATTTCTGACATACATTTATTTCAAACAAAATTACATGTTTGTCTTAGTTCAGCAGAGAATCAGGCACCTCCTGAGCTGTCACACACACACACACAAACCCTTGCGTACTCCATTTCAGACTGTCCTGTGGGCGGTATGAGTTAATAAGCATTGCAGGTTACAATATACCAACAATATCAGCACCCCAATTATAAATGGTCAGGATTCCAACAGGACCATCACTGTTACTGGAGCTTTGGATCTTTTTCGGTACTGCAGTAGTGGCATGTTACACACAGCAGTCTTGATAGGGTTTTTAAAAGTGTCCACTCTAGACACACTTTTGGTCCACCTTGTGGATGTACAGCTAGCATCAGTGGTCCACAGTGTGAGTTAATCATCCTCGTGTCCTTTATCAGTGATCAGTATCTGAATACAGGACGCTGTTGGATGGTGGACTTTTCCCAGCCCAGCCCTGACACGACTATGGGGATCTGAAGAATTACAAGTTAAAAGTTTTTTTCTGACCTATTTTAAGGCTTTTCAAGCCTTTTAAGCATCTGCTGATATCATGGAAGATACATGATCGGTAAGGTACCTTATGGTCAGTAAGAGTATGCAAATGGAAACAGCAACTCTGAAGCTGCACACCAAAATAATTCTGCAGAAATCATTGAGTTTATAAATAGTTCGCCCTGATGGCATCTACATCAGGCATCACTCTCTTAAAATTCCCAGACTGCTGGGTTAGCATGCATACAGCACTCGGAATGCCCCCACATTAGCACCCTGGTGCTGTGCTGTGTGCCAGCGTTAGCACATAGGTGAGTAACTCTCAGTGCATGTTCAGGTATATCAAACCAAGTCAAGCATGCAGCTGCCTTTCACTTTTTCTCAGGGCTCTTTATTTCTTCATGTTAGCACAGCCATGTGAGCACAAATCCACATCATTTACTCAGTTACCACTCTTGTGTTAGCACATAGATGCCAGTGTTGCCCCTACCATTAAATAGGTAGAGTGGCAAGCCTGTCCATCTCTGTACTGCCAGGCTTGGACGAAATACAGACATTAGGAGGTAATTGGCAGGCTGCTGTTTGCTTTTTAGCATTCTGATTTAATGTTATATGCTGTTTTTTGGCCAAAATAAATTCTGTTTTTCAAATAAAAAGAACCACTATTTTTCAGATTCCAGTATTTGATGTAATTGTGTAATATTGCTTGAAGTTGCATGGGAAAGTTTGGTTTTGCAGGAAAAACAGCGCTGAGCCGTAGTCTTCTAGAATCACTGCATGCTTTAATCATAGAAACACTTGGTCTTTTAGGAGTTTTTTTTTTTTACAGTGGTGCCTTGACTTACGAGTTTAATTCGTTCTGTGACAGAGCTCGTAACTCAAATTACTCGTATGTCAAATGAATTTTCCCTATTGAAATGAACTGAAATGCCATTATTCTGTTCCGGACTTCCAAAAATCATAGTATTTTTTTGTTATATGTTTTTAAATAAGAAAACCGTGCTTATTAATAACGAATATTGTCTAAAAACACAATACAATAAAATGTACTGCAATAAACTGGTTTTATTAAGTATAATGTACAACATTTGCCTTGGTGATCAGACGACTTGAAGGTGCTTCGGCTGCTATAATTCCGGCAAAAGTTTTGAGGTAATCCTCAGCTGCCTTCATATCCGCGCTCGCTGCCTCACCACGCCTGACAACTGAGTGAAT
>JBBPCX010000028.1:9847575-9858323 GCA_037974365.1 Hydrocynus forskahlii | reverse complement strand
TTCCCCATCCCATGTCCGATACTAATCCCTTACTCTAGCTAACGCTAATAATGGGCAAATGGGATTGCCCTGCATTTGCATGGCACAGCTGTTTTGCATGCTACATTCAACAATAGTCATGCATAAAGCAAAGAAGCATAAACATATTCATTGTACACTGAGTAATGCAGACTGTTTTGGTCAGTATGAGATTCTTAAAGTAACACATATTGTAGGCATGCCATCCACATGTCATATTTCACACTACACCGTAAAATACAGTAGATCTCCATAGAGACACCATGGTAACTGGGTCACCTGTGATGGGGACATGTGTATAAGCAGGTTGGTAACGTGATACACACCGTTGTACTAGCTTGATACAAGTGCATTAACACAGTACACGTGACTATCCTGCCAGTGGAGGCACACAGCTGTACTCTATAACATTATGAGCCCACAGATAATCTTTAATAAATCCAGTTTTTGGCATGGCAATATGTCGTGATGCTTCACAATATTGCAGTTTATGATGGTTCACACTAATTCTGAAAAAAAACCCAAAACCTACACTTCAGAGATACTGGAATGATCTGCTGAAACTGCTAAAAATAGAAAAAACATTTTAAAAATAATATTAGGGTGGAGGGTGGAGTTAGTTTATTTTATGTTTTATTTATGTACTTTCATTACAATCTGCAGTGCAAATTTAAGTCAAACTGCTTCCCTCACAGTTGGCACAAACAGCAGTTCTCCAGAGACCCCTCCAATGATACTGTCTTTTTTCATATTTCAGTCAAATATTAACAAAACCCAACCCTCTTCTGAAGTACAACAATTCAAACAAAAAAACTCAAAAAATCTCTTTTAAATGTTTTGAAAGATCAAACAAATGAGTAATAAAGAACATTTTAAAACCTTGGCACTGTAGGTACTTTGCACACATTGATTGCACTAAAGCAATGTGTTTGAACACACAGCTACATAAATAAATAGTGATGCACAATCATGAAATATAGTGCATTTCAACAATTAATCATAACACTGTATTCATTTTCCAAGTTTTTAAGTTTAAACCTGTTGTGATACAACTGTGTTATCATCTACATAAAAATGCTATAACTCTACCTGATTACTCTAAGAAATGATACATGCTTTTTTATTCAACGAGCAGTTAGTATGTGGACCAAAACTGCATGAATACAAACAGCAGTTTTCCAGAGACCCCTCCAATGACACTGTCTCTTTTCATATTTCAGTCAAATATTAACAAAACTCAATCCTCTTTTTAAAATTAAAATAAAACAAAAAAAAATGTCGTCATGAAATGAATATTTTTTCTTACTGACTATGTTGCCATATTCCTTTTTTCTCTTTTAAATTTAGCCTGTGTGGTTAGGATCACTTTTTTCATGACAAACCAGAACTTGGATTTGACAAAAAGATAGAGAAGTATCGTAGTATAGTGGTGGATCTTTGAGGGCTGTTTTTTCTAACGACTATGGACAGCTTGTTTGAATGCATGGAATCATGGATTCCATCAATTGCTAACCTCAGCCAGGAAACTTAAACTAGCCCATGTTTGAACCTTCTGACAATGATCCAAAGCACACCTCTAAAAATTGTTCAATCTGTATATTTTTTTATAGGGAGGAAAAGTCTCAGATCCCTAACTATGTGTTTTTCAGTCTTACTAAATATAATAGATAAAAACCGAAAACTGTCATCTTTGCACAAGGAAGGTACAAAAGTATTAAATTAAGGGATGACAACACTTTGATATAGGTTTATTTAACAAAAATATATTTATCGGGTATTTTCTTTCAGTCATTTTATATCAAGGTTCGTTTTTTTGTTTTTTGAATGTTTTTTGAATGTTTTGAAAGATCAAAAAGATGAGCAATAAAGAAAATTTTAAAACCTGCTCTACTTTTGTTTAATACGAGAGCCAGTATTTGTGAAGGGCGCACACTGATTGCACTAAAGCAATGGGTTTGAAAACACAGGTAAATAAATAGTGATGCAACAGTTTAAAGTATTAATGCGCAATCATGGAATATACAAGTGCATTTCAACAATTAATCATAACACTGGCACAGGTCTTATTTTTAAAGTATTTATTTTCCAAGGTTTTAAGTTTAAACTTGTTGTGATACAAAGCATTAACGTGTTACCATCTACATAAAAAGGCTATAACTCTACATGATTACTCTAAGAAATGGTACAAAATTTGTTCTTTAATGGGCAGTTAATATGTGGACTAAAACTGCATGAATACATCAATGCTTGAAGATCACCTGATTTGCTTTTAAATGCAAGCATGACAAATGCTGTTTTCCCCAGGCTGACATATTCAAAGCACCACTCAACAGCTGTTGCAAGTGGTAGGCTAAATTTTGGTATATACTAGCAAGAGTACATGAACATGAATTGCACAGTGTTTATACATTATGTAGGTTTACTTTTTCCAAATATATTGGTAAAATAGCTGATCCTGCAATTACTAATCAAAATTTGGTAAAGTGTACATTTGGCATACGTGAACCCACCACAGCACAGCACACAGGGTGAACAGCTCGAAATTGTTCTCTGCATTTACCCCATTCATCCAAGTGGAGCAGCAGGCAGCCAGGAATACAGCACCTAGCGAACAGTGTGTGGGGACGGAATCTGCTCAAGGGTACCTCAGTGTGCCACTGGCAGTCTTGGGATTCAAACCCATGACCTTCCAACTGCAGGGGCAGCTCCATTCCCCTAGAGTCATGCCACTGAAGACCCCTTTTAGTTTCCAAATGAAAAAAAAAAACAACCATATTTGTAACTGAGATGTATGAACGTGAAGAAACTTTAAAGGTATAAAGAACCTGCACATGATAAATATCTTTACCAATTTAAGGGTTCTTCCAATAATCTTTAGTTTACATGCAGGTTCTTAAAACTTAAACCGTCCTTCACACTCACACATCTCACTTACATAAAAAAAGCACCATTCACTGAACTATTCTTTAGGGAGCCAAACATTGTGCTAGTGTGGCATCATACAGAGAATACTTTCTAGCACTTCCACCTTTAAGACGGTACGAAAATTGGTACTCATTAGCCACATATCCATCAAGTGGTCAAGAAAATTTTATGTGAACCTATTAAATGACGCAAAAAATGCACCACATTTTTTTGCCATTATTACCATATGTGCTTACCGGTTAAAACTGACAGATTCTGCAGTGGATATATGTACTTACCCAGTTAAGATTCTTCAGAGGATAAAATCTCTAATTTGCCAGCCTACTGTTGTTTTGCAGTGTTAGTCTACAAGTGATCAAAAGCTGATTAAATACACTAAAACTATTAACTGCTTCAATGTTATTTTTGGTTGCATCACTCATGTCAATTTTGTTAAATGTTTGAATGAACCACAAAGCAGCTATCTATTTGCATTACACCAGTTTCAAGAGTTCCATCTCAAACACACAGATCCTTCTTGTTTGCAGTTTCAATCTTTTGTAGCATTATTAACTACTTAGTGTTAATGAGAAATTCTGCCAACTTAACTGGCTCTTGCATATTTATGAAGTCTCCTCAATCACATCATGCGTCATCATTATGCTGAGGTGAAATCATTTCTGGACTGTGACCAGTTTTGGCTCATCAGGATTAGGTGGGAGATACTTGTCCTTGATTGCAAGAAAGAAAAACTTCATTAATTAAGGACTAGGGGGGAAAATGGGTGCAAGCTTGTCAGTCACAAAGTGAAAAACACACACTGCTTTGCCCCTTGATGGCTTGCCCGAGCGAGTTCAGCAAGCGGCCCATCCAAACAGGCCTCTGGCAGGCTTTGTTCCTTCCGACTCATACCTACAGGTTGTTGTTGACTTTCCTCCAAACCTCAATCCCTGTATTTATCCAGGGCGTCTTGTTCAATGGTGTTTTTCTTTTTTGCCTCTCGATCTGTCTTTTCTTTCGTCATGTGCCTTTAATGAGAGGGTACAAGTGCTTGTTGACCTCCCCTAATGAGTCATACCAAACCACCTTAGAAAAAAAGTCAGAATCAGAATAGACCCGCAATGATTATCGTTTACCACATTCTGTTGGATTAGCAACACCAATGCAATTCAAAAGCACATTTACTCCATGTTAGAACAGCACATTGTTCTTCTAGCTACCACAGAGCTGTCCCTGAATAAGTGCTAATAAAAAGATAATAGGGTCATCATGTTGCAGACAGGTTGGGTTAAGAAGCAAAAGATTAAAGCTCATTTATTTTTCATTATCAATCTATATAATGCATCCCTCACATTCTTCTATAAATCTTGCATGAGATCCAAAGCATAACAAGCCAGTATTGGTTATCTGATGTGTTGTATTAAAGGCAACTGTAAACAATCACAGACACACACCTAATTAGAGATCCACAACCAGTCGATGAAAAATATTGGATCTACCCAACAGATTGAGGTTCCTAATTGTGCACAATCGCAATCAACTGAAAAAAGTACAGGAACAGTGATCAGACTGAGCAAGTGGGTTCACCTCACTCATCTGTTAAATGAAATCTGTAATGTTTATGATTTATCACAGGATTTTTGTACAAATTAGAACTTCTATTCGATTTACACTCTGGCGCTACACAAAAATATGTAAATATGTAAATAACACATCCTAATGTTTATCATAATTTCTCTTATTCTAACCGTTAAGAGTAATTAGATGTCTTTAGTGAATCCAGTGTTTCATTAGCATTATAACTAGTTAAGTAGTTCATGCATCAAAATCATTCATGTTCAGTATTGTGCACTTGAGGTAAGACAGTACTAATTTGGGTTGATCAAGACCAGCAAAAATAAATTATGTATCTCAGTGGGCCTGGGAATACCTTGAGATCCTCAGGAGGAGCTGGTGGATGTGGTCAGGGAAAGGGTCACTAAGAATAAAAGAGCATGATTCTTGGATTGTGTCCACACTAAAGAAAATGGAATATTTATGAACATAACAGAGATTTGATGTAACCTAAGGTCATTTCTGCAGTAAATCTAATAGGCAAAATGTGTAATAATCTGATCTGCTGGATTTAGATGGAGCTGAAATGGCAAAGATACTATGGTAATGCTAATATTAATACAATTCCCTATGCAGTCCTTGACAATACAACATGTGCTGCTTTAGGACCTTTAGCTTTTTTACTTTCTTCCCCCATACACAGAAAAGGTGTCAAAAGGTGTTATGAGCAAAAGTAATAAAGGGACATCTGTTTCTCTCTGAGCCAATTTTTGTTCCCTAAAGAACCCGTTAGTACATGTTTTTCAAAAAAAACATTTGAAAATGAGCTGTATGAAAAACCATTTTAGGGTCTAAAGAAAATGGACACAAGGTAAGGGTTGCATACCAATGAAAGAACTGTACTAGAACAATACATCTAGAATCCTACATATACATCAGGAGCCATTTAGAAACTGTTACTTTTTTCTCAGTCTAGAGGTTTCTTAAACAGCTCTGTTTATAATTATGACTAATAAGTCATAATAAGACTGAATATACATCCACTGTGCATCCAATGCTCATTTTTGGAGGCATCCTCTGCCCCAAATAGGAAGCCTGAGAAACCAAACACCTGTCTGACTGAAAGGGAACATGTTAGCCTGTGTGCTTTGGGGACTTGCAAAAGTGAAGAAAGGTCCACTTTTGTGGTGCTTTTCAATATCCGCTTGCAAAATGGGCAGACTTGGTCAATCCACATTAAATATAGATTTATCTCATATTAGAAGAGGTAAATTTGTAGTGGTTCATCACAGCTTCAAGTAAGGTGCAGAGTAATGTGCAAGGAACCCTAATAAATCTGTGATGCACATAGTTACATTTGTATAGCTGCTCAGCTGCTTTTGACAAAAAAAGAAAAAAGAATACCTCATCGTCTTTGCTAACAGAGCCCTGAGGACAGATCTGCCAGACCACCCAACATCTGCCATGGGCTAGAAGCCATTTCACTAGGGGTTTCTCTTTCACTGGTCTCCTTTATTCTGTCCCTTCATTTTATCTCTTGTTTCCAAAGCCGCAACATCCCTCAGGATGACTACATGAGCGCAGCTCGCTGAAATGTGGAAAAGGCTTGATGTTTTCATTTAAGGCTTTTTTGAATACCTTTCAGTGGGATCGTGCCCTGGGGAGGATGCAAGATTCCCCCCGCTTAGCATACGCGTGAGCCGCGTCGTTAATCATTAGCATCGAAGCGTACTCATCCTTGCTATAGTTTTACACACAGTAGTCACTTTTTAAATTCCCTGGGAAAGTAGAGGTGACAGGAATCTGTCTACCAGAGGAATGGACTGCCACCATGGAGAAAACTAGGGGAGAGGGGTGGGGAGCGCTGCGGGGAGGAGGGTGAGGTTGCTTCATGAAAGACATGGGAAAATCTGTATTGCTATCCCAAAGCTAAATATAACTCCTTGTCTTAGTTTCTCTGTCTGCATTCATCTTCCTCATGAGTTTTAGTGTAACTGTGGGGCCATAAGTTTCTGCCTGGCTGACATGCGTGCGCTGCAAAAGCTGGAAGCTGTTCAAACTGTGGCCACACCCACAAACTACTGATCTCCAATCAGACTGTGGTCAGACAAGAGCAATGGAAAGTTAGAGTATCCGATCTGCAGTCAGTTCAAACAACACACACACACACACACACACACACACTCCCCAGAGTGCTGTTACTGAGTTGTCTGCTGTCCCATACTGCCCCTTCAGGTCATTCTACGTTCTTGCAATGCAAATCTCATTCTTAGGCACTGATCCAATTCCTGTGCTTCTACTTTTCTTGAAAGACAAAGTGTGTACGAATAGATACCTTTTGATCTTTGATTTACACGCTAACAAAAACACTTGATATCTTGATATGAAGAGAACACTCATCGGTCTAATATGCCGCGCTCCAAACACAACCACAAGCCTGGCTGTTCTCCAAGTTAAAAAGACAGATTTACTGCATGTTGCAATAAACATTTGATCCAGGACAAGTTTTACTTCCTTTTCATTCATAACTATTGGGTTTATTAGAGTAATCATAAATCATGAAATTGGCTCTCATACACTGTTTCTCCCAATATGCCATGCTGTTTTGCAATAAGATATGACCATTTTAATAACTGGTAAATATTATCTGGATGTTCTGTGATGTCAGTGCATGACTGACTTATTTATGGCAGTACTGATGTTAGAATAAGAAATTGCTTTTGGCAAACACACTTTAAATACCTGATAAATTAGTTCATAAGAGCACCATGAACAATATGTAGCATTACATTCCACTGTCTGAAATCACTACTCTCTGTCTAGTAGATTGCCATGCTGTGGCTTTGATTACCTTTGAAGGGGTCCTTTAAAACGGAAAATTACGATAAACTACTGCTAAAAAATATTTAGACCATAGCTAATTCAAGATCATAATTATTAGTGAGTTATTCCACAGGGAATGCCAGAAGCTGTTCATTGAATTCTACATATAAATGTAACTCCATATAAATTTTTAACTCTTCAAAAAAATTGGTACTATAAATAATATGAGTACGTCATATGACGCCACTATATGCCTGTGCTGCCATTCTCCTGACTGAGACAAACAAAATACTTCCTCTAAACCAAGAAAATGTGAAGTATAAAATAAAATATTATATGCATAAAATAATGTCAGTGTTTTTGGCAATTCATGAAATTGAAACAACCGGAATGCAAAATTGGCAAAACAAATCAAACAGTTCTTCTAAAATCTGCTTGCATAAACCTTCGCCAGGATACACTTTTGATAGTTCTCATAGGTAACGTCAAATTCATGTTCACTTCTGATGATAGCACACACTCATAATTTTATATTTTTAACTACAGAAACAAAGCCTCAGTATGCATCAGTTGCCTGTTTTTCAGGCTTCAGGCTTTGATCCCATGCTAATTAAGTGACTATTGGGAAATTTTAATCATTCTGGAAGGTTTACAGTCCACACTGATGTAATGTCTATTTTTTGTATTGGTGTACCTTGCACTTTGTTGAATGCTGCTAGTTGCCTGTAGTGCAATCTCACACTTATGGTGAAATATTAATAATTCTGGAAGGCTTACATCCCATTAACACTATACTTTTAAAATGTTGTATTGTCTATTTGTTGTATTGTTTCTGTTGTACCTTGCACTTTGTTGAGTGCTGTTATGTTAACAGTTAAGCTGCTAAGAAGAAATAAAGCAAAACTGCTAGCTTGGCTTTCAACACAGCAACATTTAGCCACTGGTGAGTGTGTGTGCCAGCAAGTAATCACTTACATGACTGTTCAGGGGTCAAATTAACTTCACCGTCTTATTTTACCATGGCCCCCTGTTCTGTTTGCATAAGCACACCAGTCCACAGGAGCTTCATTCCGGGGTTCCACACTTTGAAACGAATGATGACTTTGGGAACCCATGGACAGTTGTTTATGCAGAGAAGCCATAATTCATCTCTCGGTCAATCAGGGCCAAGATAACAGCTGAATAATGGGCAGAAATACTGATGATATCTCTAAAGCTGTTTGCCTTAAATGCTTGTTTTAGAAACAAGGCAAAGAAAAGGGACAGAAAAAAATGGAGGAGGCAGTCCCTCTTATCAGTTTGCGGTCCCAGAGCTAACAAATGCAAAATAAACACTCAGAAGGCAATCAATGCATTACAAAAAAATGGCTATGAAGGAAGTAATATAATACCCAGCATGTAATTCTGCAGATACACGTGTGGTCCTAGCACGCTTAATGTAATAGACAGCTCCATTTGTTAGCATTTAGGGGCTTTCAGAGGGCGAAATGCAGCGGATTTAAGTGTTTGAAAGGTTTGTTTTCAGAAAGGGTACAAAGGTCATCGTGCTCAAATATTTCTGGGTTAAGTAGGCCCATTCTATTACAACTAGAACCTGATATTTGCCCCAACCACCTTTATTTTGATTTACAACTGATGGATCCACAAACAAGACATACACATAGGCACATATGGAAGCACACTTATCTCACCTGTACCAGACTGCTGCTCAGAGTGTGTGTATCGGCCCAAACGTGATTAAAATTCAGGGTGCCCCTCGGTCCCCTGGCACACGGCCCTACCTAAGATAAAAAGACAGAATCCAAAGCTCTTAATTAATGATGCCCATTACTTTAGTCTACTGAAACAAGTACAGAAATATTTGTGTTTAACGCATTAACTCAGAACAATGGTGTGGAGCTACAGAAAAAGTTTAAACTGTGATGACCAAAAAAACCCCAGTACCACATAAAAATTTATAGTACTGTGCAAATGTTTTGAGCTACGCCTCATTTTGCTTTGAATAATCTTATTGGTGCAAAAACACTATTTTATACCCGACTTGACAAACAAAAAACAGAACTGATCAGGTACAGGGACTGGATGAGAGCCTTTGAAAGTCCTTCAGCAAGCCTGGAGAACTATTCCTCAAGGGTATGTCCAAATAAACACAAGAAAGTCTGGCTCTGTGAAAGCAAAATATGAAAAATGATGTGTGTGTTTGTGGGGTGGGGGGATAAAGACAAACTGAAGGGGTAAAATAAGTTTAGCTGTTGACTGGCACAATAAAATTGTAAGCCGTATGATATTTATGCAAATAAGCAAGCTAATTATTCAGTCTTTGTTTTATTGTAGCATACTTGAGATAAGGTGAGCTAACAGTAGTGGACTAGAGGCCAGTGTTTACAGTGAAGATTAAGACTAGCTTAACCAATCTCTGTTTTCTGACCTACTCTTTCTTTTTCATCGTTGCGGTCAAGTGCTCTTTTCGTGGCATCCTTCCTTCCTTGCCATATCATGAAATTGTGATAAGGCCATGTCAAACATTCCTCATCTCTCTCTCTCTCTCTCTCTCTCTCTCTCTCTCTCTGTCTTTCTCTTTCTTTCTGAAAATGGGAGGCTTGACTCATCTGTTCAGAAAGCATCTCCTCTCCTAATGCATCTTCTTGTACCACTCTCGCATAAAGATTTAGAGCTTCATATTCTTAGTCACTTTGGATAAAAGCCTCTGCCAAACTGTAATAATATTGTAAGGTAAATTAGATTTTTTCAAGGCACCCATTGCTACATCTGTCAAATAAGTTTAAACACGTACAAAACATTGTTTTGTTTTGTACAAAACATTGGTGAAACTAATGAGTCGTTTTAACTTCACTTCATGAAGGCATGAAGGAGTTAACTGAAATCTGTGCCGGCCTACCAACAGGCCTGTTTACTGCACTGCCCCCTACTGGTCCGCTGCTAGAACTTCAAATCCTTTAAACCATTACTTTGTAAGGCTTCTGTCTGATCGGTGGAAAATTTCGTCAGCTATGGATCACAACCTGAAGCAAGGACTTGGCTTCATCCAACTGAAGGAGCTCTAGTTAGTGAGGTGATGGCACACTCATGGCCAGCTCACATTTATTGACTTAAGTACTGTGAAAGTACACAGTCATACATGCTTGACCACACAGAATACACAGAAGTTGGATATGTTGGTACACCTACTATACACATATACATCTATACATATACACATACAAATAAGCATATATTTGCCTTGCAAAAAACGTGTTTTTGTATGTCCTATATGGCTGAGCAGGAGCGCCTAAACAGATGCAGAAATCTGAGTCAGTGTATTGATTTTCTGTCTTCAGGCCATTAAAATCTGCTTGCTCAAGCCGATTGCAGATCATACACATGTGAAAGTGTTTGTATATATATATATATACACACACACACACACACACACACACACACACACACAC
>JBBPCX010000028.1:9817254-9846584 GCA_037974365.1 Hydrocynus forskahlii | reverse complement strand
ACACACACACACACACACACACACACACACACACACACACACACACACACACACACACACACACACACACAGGTGTGCATCGCCAAATGTGAACAAAGTCATGACCACCAACAAAAGAGGTTAGAGAATAGAGGTTTGCAGGTCGCTTTAAATGAAATGGTTTGTGCGGTGACACTGGACTGACCTTTCGCAGGTAAACCACAATGGTCCTGACTGCAGCACAGAATATCGTAGTGTCTTAAATCCTTGTATCACAGCAGGTTAGCCTGTAACTAGTGTATTAGTTTGGGATGAACATGTTACCTCTTGGCTAACATGTTAGTTTGGGGCAAACATGTAAGAATGTGCTTACAGGCTTAAAGCAAAATACTGTAACGCAGTAATGTACTTGAATAATGCTGAATGCTCTGATAAACTGTACACAGATACATTATCATAGGGAAGCATATCTCTAGTCCTATAGAGCACAGTTTGGTGATTTCCCTGCTCTAACACACTTGGTTCAACTCATCTGTTAATTGGCAGGTTTAGCAGGTATGCTTAAGCGGGAGCAACTATCAAACTGGACCAGACACTGGCCCTCCAGGACCCTTGCAGTAACATATTATGTGCATCAAACTTCACCAAATGCACTGAATCAAGATATTACTGGATTGTATCAAGCCAAATATTATATTTTGAGAATTGCTATACTTCTAATGTTTTTGTTTAGCTTTTGCTGATGTTGGGACAACACTGAATGGTTTGACAAGTATTATTTTAACTGAGAAGAAGGCAACAGCATTTCCAAAAATCAAAATAATTGTTTTTTTTTTTTGTTTCACAACATGTAACAAATGCAGGCGGAGTGGCAATGTGCCAGTCTCCCTGTACATGAGGACGAAAGGAAATGCAGAGGCATCTCAGGTGTTACAGAAACCTCTTAAAGCATGCTGAGTCAAATATAAACCAAGCTTCAAACTCAGGTTTGCAGTGGAAAGGCCTATGAAAGAGCGCCACTGTCTTGGTCAAGCATGTGCCAAGCTTTGCACACTTACCTTCTTCTCTGCAATATTTTCCCCAAACATTCAAGTGACAAAAAAAGTTTAAAAGCAAAAGAAAGAATTTGATAATAAAGTGAAGTATTCATCATAGCAGCTTGGCCCTCTCTTTCTAGTCTCCCACGCCATTCCTGCTTTCATTCCTTCCCTCCCTACAGTCTGTGCACGTTCATAAATGCCTGGGCGTGAGGTTTCTGGTTTGGAAGCAGGTTTTGAGTCTGAGAATGAGTGTGTTTGTTTTAAAAACATAGCAGACACAGTGCTGAATGACCTCCATTCAAATGCTGCACTTTTGCTCCAGAACGGAAGGCCTGTTGCTCCACAGTGATTCGTTTTAGTTGCATCACTAATGCTGTTTACAGCACAGCTGAGCACTTCACTGCATGGCCTGGGCATGCAGAGGAGTTTACACTGGAACATTTAATGGATACTGGCTTAAATATGCTGCTAAAAGTATATATAAATCTCACTACTGAAAAAAATACTGCCACAAATGATATATAAATCTCGCAATTCAAAAGAACGAAAACTAAGGGAAACCATGTGGCTTACCATCGCAATTTAATGGACTGTGTAATATCCGTGTGTATGCCCTCCAGGAAACCACTAGGATTAGCTTATACTCACTTAATTTTAGGCCTGTCACAATCATCTGATTAAATCTGAAGGAAAAAATGCATACAGTTGACCTATTCAACAGAGCCTGGTGGACACTTTATTTTACTTAATGTTTTAATATATACTATATGGACAAAAGTATTATGACACATATCTCTTAATTACTGAATTCAGGTGCCCCCTTACTTCCAGTGAAGGGATGGTTCAGCATACCAAGACATCTCGGACAATGCCATGCTTCAAACTTTGTGGACAGAGTTTGGGAAAGGCCCTTTTCTACACCAGCATGACTGTGCCCCAGTGTACATAGCAAGCTCCATTAAGACATGGTTGGATGAGGTCAGTGGGGAAGAACTTGACTGGTCCACACAGAGCCCTGACCTCAACCCCATCCAACACTAGAATGGAGATTGTGAGCCAGGCCTTCTTGCCCAACATCAGTGCCCGACCTCATAAATGCTCTACAGAATGAATTGGCACAAATTCCCACAGAAACTCCAAAATCTTGTGGAAAGCCTTCCAAGAACAGTTGAACCTGTTATAGCTGCAAAGGGTGAACCAGCTCCATATTAATGCATTTGAACGCAGTGTCATTACAGTCCCTGCTGGTGTAATGGTCAGCCGTCCCAATACTTTTATCTATATAGTGAAGTTCTGCATTTGTCTATCTGTACACTTTCAAGCTTAAAGTATTTGGGGATTTTTTGGAAGGCCACAAGCTATGGCTTGTTATTGTTCTATTAACTTTAAAAAACTATACATAATAATAATAATAATAATAATAATAATAATACATTTTATTTATAGGCACCTTTCTAGCACACAAGGACAAAAAAAGAAAGATTGTTCTATTATAATCAATAGTGACAGCCCTAAAAAGCGCAGAAAGATATAAAATATTCATACATGTTTTTATACATTCTACATGATAGAAAATTTACACTAAAACTGAGCAGCTAGAGACATAAATTGTCCACACTCCTTGTTTGCCTTGCAGCTGACAAATATAAAACAAAATCCTAAGCTGTCCAACAAGAGATCCACACCAACATTTGACAATGATTATAAACCAAACAGGAATGATTCAACTGTAAATCATCAGAAAATAGAGAAAAGTGGATGGGCTCGGGCTAGTTATGGTATAGCCCACTAGTGGTAGGTAAGATGGCATTTCGTGATTGCTTTTCTCAGCATAACATTTATATCATCAGTACTTCTTTTTTTGTTTGTTTAATATATTTTTATTGCTTTAAGACAATTACACTTAAAGTAGTACAAAAAACACCAAAAAAAAAAAATGGGGGGAGGGGGCACAATAAAAACACTCTGCAAGTCATTGACAGTGTCTTATGCATGGCTTAGATACGGTTTATATAGAGGAATCATAGCATTGAACCTTTGAAGAAAGTTATAGCAGCAGACAAGTTATTAATTGTTCTTGGTGTAGCCTTATGGAATTTTGCTGTGGCATGTTCAAGAATCAAAATGTCTAGGGTGTAGGAATGCCACACAGCTGACAGTGTAATATCAGGCTCAAACCAACTCTTTAATATAGCTTTTTTTTAGGCGGTCAAAGCCATCAATAAAATTCTTTTTTGATGTGAGTTAAAGAAGAAGTCAGAGTCATCTGCTAATAGCAGTAATTGTGGACATAAAGGGACATTAACCCTTAAACATTTTGAAAGTGTTTTAACCACATGGTTCCAAAAAATCATCAGTACTTCTATAACACAAAACTACCTCATCTATCATAAATATTTAGACCGGTTATAAAGAGCCTATTAACTATTTATTTATTATGTCAGTTTATTTTTTATTTACATGTATCAGTTTTTTCCTCCTGTTCATGCTTAAATAGTTATTGTACTCATAGTTTTGCACTACTGTTTCCACAGCTTGTTCAGAAAAACAAAATAAGGTATCATACAAAATGACTAGTATCAAGTATAATTATGCTATATTTATGCCCTACCGCTCACTTATAATACCTGCTACATCAGCCTGCACCACTCCACTGCAGTGAACCTGCATGTTTATGTTATTCTCCATTCCTCACATATACACAGTGGTCTTGTTTTGGCACGGACAGTCTTTTGGAAAGGAAAAAAGGCATGAGCCTTCAGTGTTGACCGTGAAAGGGGGAAAATAGCTCCTAAGAGCTCCTGTCAGCTGCGGTCAAACCTGAAATCTTTTTAGACTGAATGTCAGCAGCACATGCTGGGAAAGCAGTTGATCCAAGAACAGCAGTAGCAAAGCGAGCTTCACACATGCTAAGGAACATAAGGGCATTCTGGTCCATACTTTCAATACTGTTTAAAAACTGGACTTCATATTCATTTCTGTCTTTTTTATATTTTGATCATCAAATGGTTGGTCCTATTGGTTCAGGCTTAATTGTTTCAGGTTCCCTTCATTTCACAGCACTACACTGGACAAATGCATCTGACATTTTCAGTCTTGACATGTCCTTTAGAAAATCAACACTCACACCAAGAGTTTTCTTTAACCAGTTATTTAACAAAATCATGAAAAAGTTTGGCATTTGTTTTTGTTGTAATATCTGATAAGAATTTCTGCTCAAGAGTGTCATTACTGGTACGGGGAGGATAGGTTTTGTATCACCTTGCTTTGAAAAATGACATCTGTGGAATTGGCTATCCCTGCTATTGCTGCAGCGTGGTCTGCCGGATCACACTGGAAATCAGGAATGTGGTGATTTGCTGCCCCCAGAGGTCAACTATGATAAAGCAACTCGACCATTTTGAAGGTGGTTACTGCTCCTGTAAAGGACTTAACAGTGCGGAACCAGGAACTGAGCCTGGTTGAAATGTAAAGGACATTCACAGTGGATGTCCCACAGTTTCAAATGAAAGGCATGACAGCATATTGCAAGGACAACTTTTTTTTCCCTTTCTAAACACCTTTTACATAGAGCGAGCGCACAAACACACACAGGTGTTTCACGTGTTCCCAGTCTAGACACTGCTTAAATATATCTTCCTTCTGTGCTGTAAAATCACACAAGTGTGGGTGGATATAAGCTGCATATGTCAGCACAACAATACAAACACTGCACAGCAAAGCCACCCAGGCCACCAAGACAACACTAAAAAACAATATATCCTACGCGAACAACGACACAAATAAAAGTGTCAACTGACATATTTTTATATGACTTTTGGCTTTACTAAATACTATGCTCTGGATGAGTCAGACATGTTCGTACTTGGACTGCAAAAAGGTACTGATAGACCATATACAGTTACTGATTAATCAGTTACTGATTAATACGAATTAATAAAGTACGAGCTCCTATTTTGGTCAAAATTCTCAGGCTATTTTCAAATGTACAAAAAAGCTGAGTGAACTGTTTTTAATATTAGTATTAAAGCACTGTATAAATATCAACATAAAAAGGCCAATTTGAATTGTGATAACATTTAATCAAAATAAATTTAAGATTTCATGACATTTATTTCCTGCATTTATTTCCCGAATTTATTTACAACCCTAGTTCCTCTCTAGTTTTAATAGCATTTCACTCGTTTAGATCATATTACCCTTCTTTAGAGTCACTTGATGTGATGCACTGTATTTCTATGATGTTTTAGGCATGTGCTATGACAGATTGTAGGCCTATAAGGCATATTTGCACTCTGTACTGTGATCTTTCTGGGATCTCCACCCAATTCATTCATCCTTGCTTTCTCCTGCTGGTATCAGGCATGAAGTCTGCTTGGCTTTCTTCTGAGCTTAAAGCCCCCAAGTCGTGATTGACCCCTCTCACTCACTCACTCACACCCACACACAAGGAGGCGCACACACCTGGATCTGCACATGGTCTGATCAATCCATTAAGTGCTTCAGGTAACTTTCCCACAGTTTGTCTTTCTAATGCACAAACATGCCTACACCACATAAAAGAAAGAGAGAGAGAGAGAGAGAGAGAGAGAGAGAGAGAGAGAGAGAGAGAGAGAGAGAGAGAGAGGGATTCTTTTTTGGTGCGTTCTAGAGCTCTCCCTAGTGGTTCAAGACATGAACTCACTTTTTATGTTAAAAGGACTCAACCCATGCTTTACATTAATTCACTGTCTTATCTTGAGAGCAACTTACCAAAAACATGACATTGAAAAAACACACCAACATGGCTGGGACTGAAGGTGAGAAAACTGCTGTGTTAGAAATGTTACTTGCTATGGGTATCACTTGGTTATAGCGATCAAAAAATTTCCCATCTATCCCAAACATAGTTGATTAGGAACAACAAGAATCTGAAGTGTGTTGCACTGGAGCTACGAGGCCAGTAATGAAGGTTTATGTTCATCATTTAGCATGCCCAAATCATCACACACTTTTCTCAAACTGCATCTTAAGCAGATTTTCGTATGTGTTTTCTGACACAGCATGACACACTGTTATCTACACAAGTAAGCAAAAGTATCTCACACAGCTGAAGCTCTTTTGTCCATTTTAGACAGATAACACTGCAACACATGGTCAAAATCACCACCAACTGAGGACATACTTCCAGTACTTGTTAGCTTCATTAGCTTTGTAGTACCACAAGCTAAAAACAGACTACTTAGATTTTTGCGAAATTATTAGATTTTACTCAGATTCTCTAAAGCACAATGCATGGAAGTCTACAGTCACAGTGGCGTCATCCATCCTCAACATTAAGATCCTGGTCACACACTCAATCCTTGTGGTTTGAGGATCAAGTGTCCATGTTGAAATTGTTACTGGAGTTCCACTGCGACCTGAGCCTGCAATTAAATTTCATTACGTACTAACCAAGTAAATGTAGCTGGAGCATGGGGCATGTTTCTGGCATCTAGAGTACATCTGGCAGACTGAATGGCTTCCTAACTAGAGCCCCTGTCACTGTGGTAACAGCATAAATAAATAAATAAAATGACAGGTGAGCTGATGACTTTGTAGTTTTACAGGGCTGGGCACGCCACACCTATGAGCAAGAGCTTGAATTTTACTAAGCGTGTTTTATTGGGGCTGCAACTGCTTCCTCACCTTGCCTCATTTAAGCTGACAAACAAAACCTGACGAGGCATGATATGGTATTTTCAGTCTTAGTATTGAAATGCAAACGCCATTTGGTCAGGCAACGTCAGGAAGCAGAATGTTTGCTCAACTTCAGATTCTGCTTTGCATAAGAGCATGTATTGGTATTATTCTTCCAGAATACACTCTTCTGCGACATCACTACCAAAAAAAACCACCTTTATCGCACCTTTGTTTGTTCACCATAGCTGGAAAAATTCAGATATTTAAATGAATTGTCCTACCCAGTACAGGAATTTATGTTGTTTTAGTGGCCGGCTTATTTTTTGTGCTATCCAGGCACCTGAATAGTTTAGTTTTTTGCGTTATGGCTGCAACATCGTACTCAGCCCTATTTCTAATAGTTTTACAAGCATACTACAGAAAAGATGAGATTTTTCCTGGGCTATCCACACCCAGTCCTACAGCCGGTGCATGTCTCTTATCCAGCTAATCTGTCTTCATCACTAATGCAAACATTACTGGACGCTAATGCTAATAGCTAACGGCTGTGTCTTGGACCTGGTTCTGTATGTCTTTCTCCTGGTGATGAATGGCCAGGGTGTGGAGAACCACTCAAAGAGAAGAAAGACAAGATGAAGGCTGGTAAGATTGTGCTTAGGAGACCATTATTGTACACTGGCTCACTAATGCTATAGGATCATATGATAAATTACTGGCTGATATATTTGGTGAGAAATAGGGGGGGAAAGTATTTCTTTATTGGTCAAATACTAGAATTACAGTTGACAAATACAAATAATTACTCTGCCTATACTACTTTTTTGTGTACACCCACATGTGTGTAGCCACACTTTGATGCAATAGAGCACTAATCTTATTTGTCATTTGGAAATTCGTTCATCTTCCCAGCAAACTACATAGACTAAAATATATTAGGTTGCTAGCAACAGCTATAAAGTCTTAACGCTCACCGTAAACCTGTTTTAAATGCAAATCGGTAAAATTACTGGTCATTGGTACCAGCTGTTGGGTAGGGTTCCGGGGGTGGGGGTGTATGTGTGTGTTGGGGGGGTGGTGTGGTTGCGGGGTGGGGCGTTTGCATCTCGGCTGAGAAGTATCATGGTTCACCCGTGTTTCCAGGGGGGATATGCGCATCTCGGGATATGGGGATATGGCCCCGGGGGGAGGGGGGGTGTATTTTATGCGCCTCTTGGGCCGATGGCCGTGCAATGGACTTTTAGTTTATGATAGATGCCCATGATGTGACGAATGTTTAGGCCGCTCAAAATCCCGGACAATTCTAAAACCCAGGCCAGATGCAATTTCCAGGTCTCAAAAAGAGGACATGTCCGGGGAAAAGAGGATGTCTGGTCACCCTATAGGACTATGAATGCAAAAATCCTATCACGGTACATCCCTACTCATCACTGCTGTTTAGAGAAAGTGAAACTAATAACCCATATCATGTCAAAACAAAATGTCCACTTTTTTAATCGAAGAGTTGAATGTAGTACATAAAGTTTTGAAATGTACTTCTCACTCCCCAGTCTATATATTCTATACATGTTTGGAATTCACTGTTTTTGTGATGCAGTGAAAATCAACTCATTTATACATATCCTCCTATTACACCAACAGTTCCTCCCATTTACAGAAAGTTTATGAGTGCTTCAGCATCTGGGCCCTTTCTTTATCAATAAGTGCTACTCATTTGTTGTAGCTCACACAAAATGACCAGAGTCCTTGCCTCGTGCCTCTTCTCACATTCGTCACTGATCAGAACCGCAGAATTGCTCTTTCACACCTGAGTACCTGTGATTGGGAGACAGGCATCAGGCCCTCAGTTCTTTGTCTCACACATATTTCCAGCCTCCTCCCATTTCACAGCAGCCTTGGGTCTTTCCCAGTGTCATGGCCAGGACACATCCAGTACATTGACTAACTGATGGATGAGGCGATGCAAGTGTGTGTGCTTGCACACGTGAATGTTCTTTGTCTTTATATTGCATCCAAAATATCACAGTCAAGCAGATGGAAAGAGAGACGGAAAGACAGAAAGAGACGGACAAAGAGAATAAGACAATGTGTGTGAGAGAGCTGGGAATGGAATTTGATCTCAAAAGCCGTGAGCCAGAAGGAGAGAGAGTCACTGTGCTTTGGTAAAAATGGTGGGAAAATGAAATGCACTGAATCTAAAGACAAATCACTTGGTAACAGATACGTGACTATTGTATGTCATCATGAACATACTTTTCTATACTAGAAAATTATCATGGTGCGTGTACTGAAAGATAAACCCACCATGGTCACAATTAATCAAATGTTGTACGATAATGAATTCAAAAGTAGTGTATAGTACACTTTTATTTTAAACATACTGCTATATGAACAAAAGTGCAATAACATTTGGTTTGCAAACACTTTAAACAAACAAGGAGCTTTTCGACAGCGGTATTCCCTTTAACACAGTTATACAAATATTTCTGTAAATCTCCACTGAAACATTAATGTAACACACACACACACATATATATATATATATTGTTTATATATTTTATATATACATATACACACACATTCCAAAAAGATTTTATGTGAATTCATTTTGGAATATTTTAATTTGTCCATTATGACATTTTCAAGGAGTAAAAGGCTAACTGGTATTTTTAAATAATGTAAAAATTAAAATATGGAAAAATAAAATAATACAATAACAACTGTTTTTTTTCTGAAAGTGATTACATCCTATTACTTTTATTAACCCATCCTAGCAAGGTAAAAATAAGCAGAACCACAGACACATAAGAGAAAATGTGAACAAAAGAGATTAATGTGAATTATGGTGCCAATAAATGAAAGACATCTAATCAAAACAGACAGACAACAGCCTGCTCGGTCGTCCCTCAGCCTAGGCACTGCTGGGCCTATTAGAGCCAGCAGCGCTGGCAAGGCTCTGTGCTCCAGCAGACCGAGTGCCATGCTGGCATGGCCAAGGCTGCCTGCTGCATGCCCATCAATCCTGAGTACCATGGCACCAGGTTCAAGGAACACTTTCACTCACACCTGGCACACTACTGCGCACCTGTACTGCCTCAGGGGGCTAACCTGACACCAACTGGGTGGGTGCTCCTATAGTCATTAAGGTCAGAGTTTTGGAATGGAGGTTGGTCCCTGATTTTATCAATTGTAGAATTCATGTTTTTTAATCCATTTCAGAATTCATTCATTTTTATACCAATATGCATCACAATGCTCATTACTAAAGTAATGGGTAGTGTAGTGTAGTGAGTAACATCGCTGCTTTTCAAGCAGGACAGTCGGGTTTGTTTTCTACCCCAAGTCGCACACCACATTACACCAGTAAGAGTCCCTGGGTAAGATTCCTAACAATACATTCGCCTATACCTATTGTGCAAAAACATTAAATTTATTTTCCAATGTAAAGAACCACTTCTGGCACAGAACCAAATAGTGATATATGATTTAGCAATGATTTGCCAAAGAAGCAGCATCTAGCTCTAGTATACCTGCATCTAGTGACTGAAGGCTTTAATCATAAAAATTATTGGCCGAAAACAAACTGAAATATTACTTCAGAGAGGTATAATTAACACATGTTGTTCCACTGAGCAAAGAGTAATTAAAGACATGATGCCTGCATGGTGTTTCCACTTTGCCACTATCCACTTTTTTATTACAGGAAATCCATAAGTTCTCACCCTTTTAAATTTTAGCAGACATAAGCAATTAACTTCCTTAAAGCACTCTTTAAAGGGTCTACCACTCAGCTTGAAAGAAAATCTGGGGCATACAACCCTTAAACGATACAAATACAATTCTTTTATGTACAATACAAAATTAAAGATAAATAAATCAAATATATAAACAATTGAAATATGGCCTCATTCATTATGTTCAGAAGGGAAGACGAACAGTGACATGAGTAATTACCATACAGCCTAACATTCATCACATGGTGTTTAAAACAATATACAAAATGAGTTATGCCTAATGTTGAGATTTTTTTTTTAAGTGTATACTCAGATATAGTACCGAATGGTTTACAAATGCTATCCATCTGAGCCAACTTAGCACGCACATTCTGATTCATTTACATGCAGAATACAATAAAAATGTAGTGTTGGCCTATTCAGGACAAAAAAAAAAAAATGAAAGTGTGTTGTGAATGTTTTACTACTTTGTAGTATTGACCATGCAGTGGTGTAGGCCAAGCTTCAGAAGATTAGCAGGATCAGATTAGTGAGATCTAGGATGGAATCTTTCAGCAAAGGTATTTTCCCGGTGCAGGACTTGTGTCCATACCATAACCTATACCATACCATGTTTCTTCTGCTCTAAAGTATCCATATCTTCCATAACTTTAGGCTATATTCCCAACCATCCATCTACTGTATCTGACAGCATCTAGTGTCACAACGATACCATGAGAACTTCTCATGGTTCTTCAGGTTTTGACCACTGACCTCTGCGCTCAAGGCACTGGGCACTGATGCTCTTTAAACATAAGGAGAAGGTGTCCCGTGTGTCCAGGTGTCCAGTTGCGGACCCTTGAGGGCGTGCATGTGTTCAAAAAGCCATACATCATGACTGCACCTGCCTCTGATGACCGATGACGTCACAAAGGTTCCGGAAAGAACCTGTTCATTTGAAAAGATAAGGAATCTGCTCATTTCTAACCTTCGGATTGTCATGTAATCCAGTGTTTTATGTGCTCTGATATGTGTTTTATGGGTGGAGAAAGAGAGAGAGAGAGAGAGAGAGAGAGAGAGAGAGAGAGAGACTTTGTTTCATGGACTTTGTCATTCTCAATTGTTAAAAATCCAAAGAAACCACAACCAACTGACAGAACACTGTGAATCGCTCTACACTAATATCCCTTTTTGTATTAATCTTGCTCAATTTATACACAAAACAAAACATATGTAACAATATTCCCAAGGAAATGTAGAAGATAAACTCAAATGGGAAAAATACAGCCCTTCTTTATAATATGACAAAAGTAATTGGCGACAAGGTGTAGCTGCTCCGACCTTATATTTAGGGCTGTAGCTTCATGGGCTGTTGCAACATGACAACATGCCACGAACAAAGTCACACTGGACACCTCCGCCACCAGCAAAGCTCTGTTTGAGCAGGGCCAATGAGACAAAGATGCTTTTGTACTCCGGTATTTGACTGGTAGAAGCTGGCCTTTTTGAATGTATGTTTGTACGTGTCCGTGTGTGTGCATGTGTGGCATGTTTGTTAAAGGAAGGTGAAGCGGGGGGCAGAAGAGGTGTGTTTGTGCATACACATGTGAACTGGTATGTTAGTTGCGCAGGGTGCGGTAGGGTTTCCATAGTTGCGATTGGTCCATCAGATTCGGTTCTGCCCAGGCGTAATTAGAATTAGGCCACGTGAGGCGGAGCACCAGCCAATCACATTGTTTTTACGTTGACGTCTGTTGCGAAGGCGGAGATACGGCATTTTTTCTTCAGTTCCCCACATGCCCTGTACCCCCATCGCCACCCCCATAAGTCACACATAGATGCACAGGTTGGTTTTCTGCAATGATGGCCAACACCCAAACCATCCTAATACTGCCACCCAACGGCTAAGCCGAGCAACACGACTCGATCTCATTTCCTCTTCTCTCGCTCATTCCAATCTCACTGTAATTTCCCTCCTCCAGGCAAATCCAATCTGATTCACCAACACCGCGCAGGAAAGATGGCATGATTAGGACGCCTACTAACCCCCAATCAAACACACACACCCTTCCGTGGAGGGCAAATAGAGTTCAGAGTTCATTTGTTGTTCACCACCCTCACTGAAATGACTGATCCGCCACGTTTTAACCCCCAACCAAAGGTCTCTCATTACAGCCTATACATGGGTGAGATGTAGAAGGGGTTGTGGACGAATAGTCCAGAAAAGGCAAACCTCATATGAATATGAATCTGACCACAATTGCAGAGTGGATTTGCAATTCTATCATTGATCAGTTCAGTCTGGCTGCAGTCAATCTGGTGACCCTGTATGCTGCTAAGTACTCCAATGCTCTCAAAACAATGCACAGATTTCAAGGTTTACAACCTTCCATGGGTTAACAACCCACGGTTACAAAAAAGTTAAGACAGGGATGTGTGTTTGTTGCTGAACCGTCTTGGATAGCCTAATGGTGACCTGATCAGTTCAAGTTCAGTTCACCAGGTCATAGAGTGTTCATCGGAGGAAAGGAGGCCGTGGGCCACATCAAGCCGAGGTTTGAGATCTACGGACCATTAAAAAGTGTTACACATGTGCCATGCAGCATCAATTGCATCCGCTTTGGCAATATTTAAACTTAAATGGCAGTAAAGCTTACTTAATTTAACTGAACTGAAATGAACCTACATACTGCATTCTGTTTCTTTGCATCAGTGTGTATGGCAATAATTATGGACATACTACAACTGAAGATGTGTACATTCTTTTTTTCTGTTGCAAACATTTGCTTTAGATAATAAACCAAACAAACCTGCGTAATCTTATAAAGTAACATAAAAGTAAAACTGTTTTAGTTCATTTTGTCTGAGATATGATGCAGTGCCCTAGACTTGTCCTTATTGGTCAGCTGTTCAGCGCAAATTCCTCAACCATCCCTTTTTCCAAACAATACAGAGCCAAGAGAAAAACCTAAACTAATCATCCAAAAAAGGAAATTACTTGTCACACCATTGTTGGTGCAACAACTTTCTTGAACCAGAAAAAAGGATGTTTGATTGGGGGTAAATGCAGTTCAAGGGTTCAGCCGCTGTTCATTGAGCCCCTCCCTGTCTCTCTGTAATCAAAAACATATCAAACACATGTACGTATTAATGTATGTGCTTCTGTATATGAATGTATGTATCTTGTTTAGAGAACACGAACATATGAGAGCATTGGTATATCAGTATGTATGCACGTCAAAGCTTCTCAGCAGATGTTAAGTGTGTTGGCTGTGTGTGTGTATATGTGGTAGATCCATGCCCGGTGCTCCAGGATGAGGAGCGATGGTGGCCGTCTTTATCAGCCGCGCTTTATCCTGCTAATGGCGGTGGCCCTGTCGGCTCCAGCCAGCCGGGTGACACCAGATTTGTAACGGGCGACAGGAACAGATGGAGCCGCCATTGTGGCTCAGAGGCCAGGCCCTGCAGAACTCCGCCTCCGTGTATGCTAATGTAAACTCTGCTTCACCGCTGACCTGACCGTGGCCCTCTCCCTGGGGTTTAGCCTACATGCATCAGATTACAGGCATGTACACGCCACTTAACATTCTGCAGGTGTGTACGTGTATGTAAATTGATTGTGTCAACATACACCGTACACGCTAACTAGTGGAGTAAGTCTCTGATTGCGCAATGATTTGGTTTGATTTCGATATTTAGGAAAGGATTCAGTGCATCGAGAAATCTCGAATTTCACTATAATTTGATTTATGTATTTTCATAAGATTACATCAAATATATATTTGTATAGTAGCAGAATATTAAAGATACACTTAGAACCATTTTTATTAGATGGTTCAGTGCATTATGACAATTTGGTTATTTTAGTAGATATCAATCATTTTTGAAATACACAAAAGTGACTACATCTATTCAAACAGATATAAACAATAAAATCAATACAATAACACAATAATCTAAAAAAGAGTACATTCTTTGTTGATTAAAACAATTTAATATTATAAATGAATTATCATCTGCTCCCCTAGTGCTTACTTGCCTTTAAGCATATCTGTGTGCTTTTTGCACATACTGGAAAACATGTATGCACTTTCTAATGCCCTGTGTAGTATTGTTGATGCCTCCCTCTCTCACATACACACACACACACACACACACACACACACCCTCATGTATGCCTTTTCAGAATGAATGGACATTAAAACTAGAAATGATTTACTCTGAGATTGGTAACATGTGTACTTGAGTGAAGCAAGGGGTAGGAAAAGGTGGGGGGACAAATTGATGGGATGTTTTAGGACGTGCCTTTGCACACTGTTCACATACAAATCTCACACATGTCAGAGATAACCTAAATACATGCCACATTTACAACAGAGTTGAAAAGATCTTTGTTTCTACAAAATATTGCTGAGGTGATATCTTAGGGGGACCCTCGGTGTGGTTTTGTGTTGTATGCTTTGTGTGGTGCCCCAGTCTGAATGTGTGTGGAGGTTGTTAAGCCCAGGTGTGCTGTCCTCCACTCAGGAGTGACGCTGGTAGACTGCTATGGATGAAAAGAGCATGTTAGAAAGAGACAACACCATTCCCCATTGTTTTGTAGCTAGTCAGAAGTCACCTTTTTCATTTCTTTATGGCTTAAACTAAATGCAAAACATTAAACCATAAATCAGCACAGCTGCTCTTCACTGGGACATGCGACAGACCCACACACAACCAATCAAATGTCAATAATGTGTCAAAACAATCAGATGAAGATGAATAAGTATTAACTAATGTGTTAGACATATGGCTGTCCTAATGGTTCTATTAGTACTAAGTCTTTTAAGGACAATTGATCATTAATGGGTGGTGGGGAGGAGGGGTCGGGGTATGTCCGGGAAACAAAAAGTGGGGGGACAAAACAAATGTTTTTGAAAAGTGGGGAGGACATGTGTTTTGGTCACTTCAATGGAGCCCAGATAAAGAATTTAAATGTATTACTGCCATGCAAAATATGAAATCAGTGTCAATTCAAAGAGAAAGTACATTTTAATAGATGGTTATTTAAACTGAGTAACCAAGATCAAACCAAGTAATCATGATGAGTAGTATGACCTATTTAGACATGGTTTTGGTCTGTGCTACTACACTGATCGATAAGAAACATCTGCTGGAGATATTCAGGAGACGTTGTCTAAAACTGTCAATCGCTGTCACTCTGCAGTTCCAAATCACAAATCAATCACTCAGTGTATGGATGTACCTATTGATCAACAGAATGAGATATATTTCATTCAGTATAATTTACTGCTTATTATGCCCTTCATCATGTCACTTCTCAATTAGTTCAGTCAAATGCATCCAATAAGCCTGCCAGCTGGGAAAAAAATGGGTGACAACAGCGTTTTCCAGATGGTAGATGTCATCAAATTTAGAAGACCCATGGCACTATGTATAAAAGCTTCAAAGAAACTTTTGCAAAGGGCATACTAAAAACCTTGCCATGAGAATTTACAGGTCTCAGGATAATAACTTGTCAGAAAACAAAAGTAAAAAGAATAAAAGTGAATGTACATTATCTGTTGTATCCATTTTTGTTGGTTTTACATTTTAAAATTCTGGATTAAAAAATTACATGATAAAATGTTGTAATACAGATTACATTTAACAGATAAGGAAAGCCACGATTCTAAATGATAAATTGTTGTCTTACAACAATTTGTACTGTTTATAAATTATGTATATGGCAGAAAAGGAGATATGATCACTACAGCATGTATACTTTCTATTTTACGCTTTATGTGTAAATGCATGACCTGAATGGCCTCTTTGGTTGTCTCTGTAGAGACAGGTATAGCCCTGTTCTTCAGTGAAAGGAACTATATATTCCCAACTGTAAAATATGCAATATTAGTCTGAACACTGCTCCACTAAAGGATAAAATGTGGATAATTGTCTGTAAATTAAAATGTTATTTTTCTCTCATAATATAAAACATTTATATTAATTTATGCCTATCAAACTGCTGGATGCTTTGGTTACAGAAGCCTCTTTGTCTATTGTTTTTTTTCTTATAATGAACGTTAATTAAGAAATATAATAAATACAAAAGATTGTCTTTCCAGTCTCTTCCTTGGTGCTTTCTGAATTCTTTATCAAGAGATATTCTCTGTGCTATCCTCTAAAGTCATATATGTAAGTGCTGTTCAGAAACAAATGACAATTTCCCATTCATATTTAAATGAAATATAAAAAACTTTTCTCCAATGTTTGAGTTGCACTTATAGATGAGATCGTTATATTATGGATTTGACTGACAATAAATGAAATTATTATATACAATGTTTAATTAAAACAATATTTATATTACATGTGATGTAAATGAGATGGGGAATGGAATAAGTAAAAGCAATTTCAAATCACAATTACCATTATTAATGATTAACCGTTAGACCTTTTTTTCAATAATCATGCTAAAATTGCATATAATTTAATATATTCTAGCAGAAAAGTACTACTGAACTGTTTTATAACCAGGACATAAAAGTCAATCTAATACAAAACCTAAAGTATGATCATTTTCGTTCACAATTAAAGCTGATACTACTGTTTTAAAGGTTTTATAGTGTCTTTTTCATTATTTGGTTAAATACACCAAATACCCAGAAGTCCAGTCTTACTATATTGCTTTCTAATGTCATTTTTGTGCCTTTAACAGTATTAAGCTAAGGAACAGTATATTGGAGGACTGACCCTCCTGCTGAACTCTTGACCGGGATCATGACCTGACCTGTCTGACCTCTTGCTGGTGTGACTTGTCTGCATGGCTGGCCTTGCTGCCATGACAACCACAAAGGTCACCCAAAGTGGAGAGCCAGTGATGGATTCCGTTTAGAGGATTCCTGCAGCTCTCCTTCTCTTCTCTCTAGCTCTGTCTTTCCTTCATCCCAAATCACTGTTCTATCAACACATTCGCTTTCATCCTTTACTCTGCATGAAGGAATGGAATGTAAAATGAGCTCCAAACTAAAGTGTAATACGTCAGACATGCAGCAGTGATGTTATTTCCCTTTTTTCCCCTTGATTAAACATAAATAAACTTAATGACAGCTCGTCGCACTATATGGCTTAAAAGAGACTGGAGTCTGATTATTTGATTTTTAATATTTCAAGACATTGGAGTGTGTGTGTGTATATATATAAAATATTTAGATATACATATATACATTTACACACGGTTTACTCCAACCCAGTTACCTGCTATTGCCATAGCAAGCAGCCCACCCTGTCAAAGACAACATCCATGAACATTCACACTCATCACTTACTTACTCTTTGTTGAAGATATAAAAGAAAGGGGTGGAGGGTTTTGGGGTGATGGGATAAATCACCTTAAAAAAAACAAACAAAAAAAAAAAACAGTGGAAATGCTTTAATGGAAAATTATGGAAATCAGTTTACAGGAATATGATGATGGTTTACAGACCTTTTTTTTTTTTTTTACTTTTGAGAGAGAAAGATAAATAAGAAAAAGAGAGCAGGACAGAGGTAGAGATGGAGAGAAAGAATGAAACACATGTCTTCTCTCCATCACTGAGTTAATGGACAGAGTGCTGTTTTTGAGGTGATGAGGGACTATGAGGCAATCTGGACAGAGACCACCCTAACTTCATGTATGTGTGTGTGTGTGTGTGTGTATGTGTCTTTCGGCCACTTCTATGAATCTAAAGCGAATTAACTTGCACACCACATGTTCTGTAATGTAAATTCTTAACATTTAAACATTGCTAAAATAATTTCAATTGATGTCTATGATACTTAAAGCCATGTGCACACACAGACACTTACTCTTGCACTCACTCTTTTTTCTAACACTCTCACACACTTTGGTCTGTCAGAGGCCCATTACACTGTGTGTGTGAGAGGAAATGGTCGTCTGAACAGAAACAGCTTTCTCGTAGCACTGGCTGTTATGACTGGAAAATTTACATGCTAGAGGTTTCAGCCCACAGTCAGGTTTGAATTATGAATGCAAGCAATTTCATGGGCTTCAAATTAAGAGGATATTGCCTCAAATATTCATCACTCTATATACCCCAATTCTCATTATGTACGTCTCGTTTCAGTTTTCTTCTGTGTGTCCTGCCATTCTCAGCTCATGTGTTTCTTTACTGGGGAAGTGAACACTCATAAACCAACCCATTTTCCCCTAATTAAAAACATCTCTGAAAAAGTGTTTTACTATTTCAATTCTAAATATTTTTCTCTCACCTCACCTGACATGAAACATCAAACATAATTAGTTAATACCAGTAGACTAATTTAATGAAGAGATTAAGTCAGGTTGTGATAATTACTTGATTGAACTATTAGCCAACTGAGAAAAAAAATTAAAATAAATAAAGCATACTTCACATTCTCCTTCTGGTCTTTTCTATAGTAAGAAACTAGGCCTGATGGCCACACCCATTAATATATATACTTTTCATTAAAGTATTCTGGAACCTATGAAAGACTCTGTATTTATTGTTTATCTTAAAAAAATACAATAATTTACAATTTCTCTCTCTCTCCCTCTCTCTCTCTCTCTATACAGTTACAGTTTTTGGCAGACGCGATATATATATATATATATATACACACACACACACACATGTCTTGATCTAGATTAATCAAACTGTATAAAGTCAGTTGTACTTCTTGTCTTCCACTGGGTCACAAATGTTTGTTAAGAATGGACATTCAACATAACATTCAACATAAGCATGGCCGTATTATTAATCTTGAGCAGCTTCATCCACTTCCAGAACACTCGGCCCCATTAACAGGTGTAAATGTGATTGTATGACTCGTTTTGGGATGTTAGCTGATTAGCGCTCAGCTCCTTGATTATTTTAAATGGGTTGGACTGCCTGCTCCTGCAATGGCCAGGTTGCGACAAATGGGAAACGAGCGTAAATATTGGCAGCCATCAGCATAGTTATTTTGCTCAGGGGAGTACATTCAATCTAGACACCACTGACACAAATGCTCGTTCGCCACTCAAAGGAGGTCCACATGATTAGGACTACTTTCTCATCCTACAAATAAAATTTTTTAAGAGAAAGATGAATTCAAACTTAATTATTGCAGTGGCCTCTGCATGAAAGCGTACTATGCATCCAGTGGTGCATGCACTCAACCCTCAGCTTCTTCGGCACTTATTTGTTTGCCTTCAGCTGGATCATGTCCAACATGAGCATTTGTAACTGGAGCTGCTGGCTCGCACGAGAAGGCCATTAGTTGGAGTGCAGCAAGTCTATTGGGGAGGGGGGGCGGGGAGAAAAGACGTAAAGTCTGTTAAAATATGTTGTGCTACGACACTTAGCAGCTCCCGTGGGGAACTGAGGTGCTGTTTTTTATTGTTGGATCAATTAATCAGAAAATCTACCCTTATAAAGTCTTATTTGTGCTTCTCACTTGATGAATGTGTGGTTTGCTCATTTTTCAGACATTGCAGCCTACTGTTGGAAAGACATGTAAGACACTGTAGAGCACAAACAACATGCTCCATTAAGAAAGTATGAAAATCAGTCATTTATACGCTTGCTGACTCCTTTTTTATTAATCTCATCATCTACCTTTGATTGGCAGAAAATGTGTTTTTCCTCCATTTTATATATAAAATGTAGTTTTGGTCTGTTAGTATTTTTTTATACATCAGCTGTAAATGATTGCTGATGTTTTTAAATTCAGTAAAAAGTTAAAAACAGAAGGTTTGGTAACATTTTTGTGTCTGGTCCACAGTAGATGCACAATGTATTAACTATGAAATCTATCCCTAAACCTAAATCTATCCCTATGCACTACGAAATCTATCCCTAAACCAAATTCTTACCTTAAAACTAACTTTAAACCTAATCCCAGCTGTATATCTGTAAGGAAACTATCAAAGTAAAGTGTGACCAAGGATTTATTCTGATCAGCAATAGGTGCGTGTGTGTGTGTGCGTGTTTGTGTTTGTGTGTATGCGTGAGAGACACAGAAATAGTGACAATATACAGGCATATGCACTGTTTGAACACTACCTGTGGAATGACATTTTGATGGTTTTCTAAATTTAAATAAGGAAACATTCTCAGAAGAGAACAGAATATTTCTGCAAAAAATTGTGCCTGTATAGAGTTATTTTTTAGTTTAACATTTTTAGTTTAACATCTAAATTAACAGTAATTTTCACTTACATGGAAGCGCCATGAATTAGGGACTGCAACATTCCTAAGAAGTAGTAAGGAACAGAAACTCTGTTTAAAAGGAATGTGGTATAGTACCTATAGATCCAACAGATTTGGTTGGAAAACAACAAAATTATTAGGGTCACTGGATCATGTGATCATCTTGATTCATCAAAACACATGCATAAACTAACCTTAAAAGTCTTAGCTTTGTTAGGATGGTCATGACACTATTGGTATTATTCTGACATCAGCCTTCTGACATCTCAACATTGCTAAGGTCAATTTCATGATTCCGATTAGTGATGTATCGTGCAGCTGTAACAGCAAGTCCAGGTGAAATGACGTGAATACTAAGTGCTCACTTATCCAATCAACAACTAGCAGCCTGGTGTTCTACATCCAGCACACGGTAAAAAGCTCAGATTTTCAAGTAAAATATTGAGTAAATGGTTTACAACACTGGAGCCATGCACTCTGCGTCGGTAACACGCTGCAGACCCTTCATGCTGCCAGAGGAAATGAAAGTCTGAGAGGACTTGCAAGTGTTTCGCTCCATCGCAGCCAAACAGCTGTGTGTTTCATTAGGCTGCCTTAAAGCAGCCAGCTGTTTGGCACCATTGAGAGGGAAAAAGAAAGCAAAGAGGGTGTGACGCTTTGTGTGAAAAGTATGGACCATTCTCAAAAAAGAACACTTAAAAAAAGGGGGAGGTTGTGAGCAGAGATCAATTGTTTGTCCCTACATTCATCAAATTAATATTTCAAGAATCTTTTAGTTGGATAATTGACTTAGCGTATTTGCATATAATGTCATGAATAATTATGAATTCATTAGAGGGTTTGATTTAAAAATATTGTTCGCCTGTGTGTGTATCTCGCATTTCTGAATGCGTGTGAGGCAAAGAAGGGGGGGATTGTAGGTAAGCACATTGTGTCATGCAATTCTACGCTCAAAAGTCCTCAAGGTTCCATTTTTTGAGAGGAAATCATTAAAACAAAATAATCAGAACAGGGAAAAAAGGCCTATTGTAAAACACCATATCCCTTTTTGGAGGGCTTTCTGAACATTAAGCTCTTTTTCTGTCTTCTACTCTTAATCAACCCTTAATTTGCTTTATGTCTCTATCTCTTGAGAGAGAGAGAGAGAGAAAGAGAGAGGGAGAGAGAGAGAGAGAGAGAGAGAGTGAGAGAGAGAGAGAGAGAGAGAGAGAGGATTAATATTCAAAAGGGTGCATTTGTGCGTAGATCCAATAAGACTCCAAAGGTACCATTCATTTGTCAGAGCACATGGAGTGTTGTAAATGGCTTTGTGCTTTTTCTGATGATGCCCCCTCCTTTTTCTCCACCTCCCTTCCTCTGTCTATCCTCTTCAAACCCCCCTCTCTGTTGCCTCACTCCTTGGCCGTAATGAATGGAGGGAGAGTAGGGTCTGGTCGTGCGACGCCTACTCTTCTCGACGTGACCCCAGTTCAAAAGTTCACTCAGCGCCCTGCGGGCACAGGCAGCACACTGTTACACACACCTACGCTTCATCTCATTCTCTCTCTGTTCCTCTTCTCTTCTTTACCATGCACCAGCTCACCCTGACTGCTCATTTGGAACCCATCTATCTCTTCATCTTGTTTTTCCCCCACTGTTCTTGTTCCATCTGTCCCAGTGGGAGAGGTACAGGTTAAGAGACTGTAGAAGGTTTTTTTGTAGCACTTAGTTTTGATGTTCTACTGTAGGGGCTTGGTAGATGCTCACCTTGTCTGTAGTTGACATTCAATTAAAAATCTACTCAATTCAAACTGAGCCCTAGGACCTCATTCTAACTCTAGCGGTTGCCATTATATGTTTACAATGGGCACAATTTCAATCTTGTACTCATGTGGATAGTAAAAGAGTTTTTTTACTCTTAACCTGCAATTTATTATGTGTATCTAATCTCACATTTCAAACTTATTTTACCAGAGGTTTACAACACTGTTAAGACATTACTGTTAATTATCATTTAACGCTACTCTAACTAAGCTAACTTAGTGACTGTTTTCTAACTAAGGTTTTAGCACAAAGACTCTTGAGGACATCATTTGTAATAAGGTGTATCACCCTGTAATAGCAAGGTTTTGACTTCTATAACTTATCAAATATTACCAGAGTCTCTTTATTTTCTAAACTGAAATAAACAATCCCTGGTTCCTCACACTAGTCTTTTCAAAGCAAGTAATAAAAATACGACACTTTGTTCAAACAGTGATTATTATACTTGTTCCCTATTTACAGATTAAGAGTGAAAAATATGAAAAACATAATTATTGTGATAAATCACATACTTTTCTAAGTATCCTGTTAATATCATTTAAACAACATTAAAGAACATTGACCAACTGCATATTTCATTACAAAGATACAAGTTTCACTACATAACAATTTTCTTAAATGTGGCTATATGAAACATTTTGTACTTTATCCATATTGAACACTAAACTAGAAAACAGGTATACCATTTTGTAAAATCATCACCAAAACCCTGGTCAAGTTAATGCATAATACAGTGATGAAGGTCTTTTGTTCTTGGGACTGGCTTAAAGCAGGTAGTTTGCACATAGTCACAAGGGTGGGCCCACTTCACTCATGATTAAATGCTTACATCTGGTGTTCATAAAGCTCCTGATATTATTTATCCATTATTTATATATCACTGGTGCAAAATAAGCAACAGAAGCTTGTAACCTCACTTCTGAAGCTGATGACTGACAGGCTAAATAATGGCAAATGGTTCCCTCTCATTTGCAATCCAAAATCTGAGCTAAAGACTACACAAACAAAACAATTAATTAAAGTGTCACAACAACAAGACCATTTACTACATAAAGCAGTCATATGAAATTATAATGTTGTGGTACAATACTTTAGGTGACATCACCTACAGCAGTATAACACACAGATAGGGCCATTGTTGTAACCAGTATATCAGTGGGTAGTAATGACGTGTTACACATATCTCCAAATAGTAATATGATTAAAAACTATGGATAGACCTATACAGATCAGGAAACCAAAACACAAAGTAAAATAAAATGGTAACTTCACTGGAAATTAAAATATTTTTAATTTAAAATATGCTGCAATTATGCAAAAACAAAGGTTTCCAATGATCTAAAATGAAAGGCTCCAGAATGCATATTTAGAGTTTTTAGAATTAAATCAAAACTCTAGTATAAGATAATGACCAAAATGATGCAAAACAGGGTATAATTGTTGTCGGCCCCTAGGGGCCTTCCTTTTCTGTTTTTTGTAAGGAGCCTTTATTTAGACATGTCTGGGCACACCGATCTTGAGTTTGTTTGTATTAGTCGTTTCAGCTGACCGGTGTGCTCAGTTAAAGTGAGGTTGTGTTTTGATTGGGTTTTGGAGTTTTGTGTATAGTATTTAGTTTGTTTCTGTTGGACCTTAGTGTTGGTCCACCGTCATGCTTTTTTCATTTGTGCTCCTGTCTCCTTTGTTCCAGTTTTGATTTCTGTTTAGGCCCTCATGCCTGTTTGCTTTGTGAAAATAAAAGTTATTCATTATGGAGGTCTGCATTTGCGCCTGCCCTCACTGTTGAGAGATGGCGTCCGTGACAGATGGACAAACCTACAAAGGCACAGAAGATTTCGCCATGGGCTCGTGGTCACCCATGGTACCTTGGAGGAGTGGGACACGCTGGACCAGGCAAGAGTCTGTACCAACCAGGATGAATCTGGGACCGGACCAGCAGGTCCTTTCCATGCTGGAGGTGATCGAAATGACCCGAGCAGCTTACCTGAGGGCAACCAAGCGAGCCCACACATCTGCGCCATGCCTCCGGCTGCCTACACTGCCTACACGGCCTGGCAAGCCCGTAGCAGCGCCCATGCTACCACCCGTAACAGTGTCCAGGCTACAGCCACCACCAGCCCCAATTGTGAAGCCGCAGGTGCGGCCCCAGTTCGAGAGCCGCAGCCGCGGCCCTAGTTCGAGACACTGCGGCCCCAGTTTCAGAAGCCCCAGTTTGAGATGCCGCAGGCATGGCCCGGAGGGCTCCTGAGGGCCTCCATGAGGGGGCCTTATCCCAGAGGACACAGAGGGGCTCCCCGGATGGAGCTTGGTCCCAGAGGACACGGAGGGGCTCCCCAGACGGAGCTCAGACCTGGATGACATGGAGGGGCTCCCCGGAGGGGGCTCCATCCCGGAGGACACAGAGGGGACGTATGTGGAAAACCCCTCCAAAAAATGGACCGTGGAACCCCAAGCCCGTTTGTGGGAAGCCATGTGGGGCCAACGGGGTCCGTTTTTTTGCCACCGTTTACCCCTCCTCCGCCATTGTGGTGGGCCAGTTGGTCCGCTGGTGCCCCAGTGTTGCACTCTGGAGGGGGGGATTCTGTAACGGTTGGCGGCCGCTAGAGGCCATCCTTTTTTGTTCATTGTAAGGAGCCTTTATTTGCTCGCCCCTTCTACCTTCCACTGGCCTTCCAGCATCTGCCAAAGAACACACCTCCGGCTGCCCACAACGCCTACGTGGCCCAGCCAGCCTGTAGCAGTGCACACCACACTGCCCATAGCAATGCCCAGGCTACCGCCTGTAGCAGCACCTAGGCTACCACCCATAGCAGCGCCCAGGCTACAGTCACAGCAGCGCCCAGGCTACAGTCACAGCAGCGCCCAGGCTACAGTCACAGCAGCGCCCAGGCTACAGTTCAAGAAGTCACAGGCATGGCCCCAGATCAAGACGCCGCAGCCACGGCTCCAGTTTGAGATGCCGCAGCCCCAGTTTGCGACGCCGCAGGTGTGGCCACAGTTCGTGAAGCCGCAGGCACAGCCCGGAGGGCTGCCGGGTCTCGGAGGGCTCCCGAGGGGCTCTACGTGTAAGGTCCCAAACCCAGAGGACACAGAGGAGCTCCCCAGAGGGGTCTTGATCCCAGAGGACATGGAGAGGCTCCCCAGAGCGGGCTCAGTCCCGGAGGACACAGAGGGGCTCCCTGGAAGGGGCTCGGTCCCGGAGGACACGGAGGGGCTCCCCAGAGGGGGCTCCGACAGGGAGGGGCTCCCCAGAGGGGGTTCCATCCCAGAGGACATGGAGGGGCTCCCCAGAGGGGGCTCCATCCCGGAGGACACAGAGGGGAGGTATGTGGAAAACCCCTCAAAAGAATAGACCATGGTACCCCAAGCCTGTTCGTGGGCAGCCAGGTGGGGCCCACGGAGTCCGTTTTATGCCACTGCTTACCCCTCCTCTGCCCTTGTGGTGGGCCGGTTGGTCCGCTGGCGCCTCAGTGTTGCGCCCTAGACAGGGGGCGGGTACTGTAACGGTTGGCGGCCGCTAGAGGCCATCCTTTTCTGTTCTTTGTGAGGAGCCTTTATCTCCCTTCCACTGGCCTTCCAGCATCTGCCAAAGAACAAAGAGGCACAAGTCTGAGATGGGCAGAGAAAATCAGACCCACAAACCCATCCGCACGCACACACACCCCTCCATCTGCGAGGCTAGAAAAATGTCAGCCCAGCGGTTTCCAATCAGGCCTGCTTGCTGTCTGTGCTGTAGATGAATGACTAAACAGAGCACGACTGCAGGTTCAACTGGAGGTCACTCTTCCAAGGTACCCCTCCTCTCTTTGCCTTCTCTCTCTGGTTCCTTCTCTCTCTCCCTCAGCAGGCAAATGAGAATTTGATTTTTCTCTGCATCGGCCTCTGCTGGGGGAGATGGATGAAGTTTGGATGCGAGAGCCAGGTGCCCCGACTGCTTTGTTAGGGAAATGAATGAGTGGAGCTTCCAGAGCACAGTCACAGAACAGAGAGCAGAACACATGGCCTACAGTAAACACACGCACCCTCACAGATTCAATGAAAAGTGTGGCAAAAAATCAAATTTACACCATTTTCCTTATCCCTAAGACACACACAATGAACCAAGATGTGTTTGGTGTAAAACGTTTGCCTCTTGCTTTGCTTTCCACATGTGGTTTCAGACACAGCACAACATACAAGGCTTCAGATACAGTTTCAAACCATGAAAAAAAACATTTTCTTTAAAAATATGTAACAGTATGTAAAACAGTGCTTGAAACTGCACAAGCATGTTTATTTGAAATTACTTGACATCTAAATGTGGAAATGTGTTTGATAGTACGCTGACCAGCAAAAACATTAAAACCACTGACAATGGCTAATATAATATACATATAAAATCTCTCAATATGCATATTGCATGCTGTACTTGTGTTGTCAGGGACTTATAGTTTCCCTGAATACATTTCACACAACATTGCAGCAACAGAGGCAAACCACCTCATAACTAACTTTAAAATGACCAATGCACAACTCATTCTATGTGTTTTCTTAAGGTTTAATTTGACTTTTTGTAATACTCACTCAGCAAACACAAACTACTTCCACCATAACTACCAACTCTGCAATTATTTCCTGCCACAGGCCTTTCATATTGTGAATGTATAATTGATTATATCTTTGGAAACGAATTCAGGTAATGTTACTTTACTGTAAATATCGGGCAACAGTGAACATAAAAGGTCTTGAGCTGAGACCTCAGCAGAAATGGTTCTTTTCCAAATGCAAATTGAGCTTACTGCCAAACATGCATAAAGTTTTTAAATTTCTTAAATTTAATGTGTTTTATGGGCCAGTGCAAAGATCCGAGCAACCCTGACATCCCAAAAAAGGCAGGTCATGCAGGGTGTTATCGGTATGAAGTGATTTGTACCAAAAGTGGTCTGAGGAAGGACAAATGATGTACGTGTGATAGGGTCCGCTGCAAGTCAAGTCACTGATTTATATGGGGAGCAAACAGTAGCCTAGTAGGTTTAATGCTACAGAAGAGATACTGTAACACAAACGAAAGCTGAAAAAGAATACTGGCTTGGACAAAAAGGTGTCAGAATGCACAAGGCATTGCAGCTTGCTGTATATGGGGCAGCATAGCTGCAGACTAGTCAGAGTACCCATACTGACCCCTGTCTTATGGCGAAAGCAACTATGGTGGGCACATGAGCATCAGGATGAGAGCAACTGATACATGGAGCAATGGAAGAAGGTGGCCCAGTCTGATAAATCAAACTTTGTGTTACTGTGTGTGGACATCCAGGTGCCTTTTCGTCACTTACCTAGGGAAGAGATGGTGCTAAGTCACACTATGACAAAAAGGCAAGCCAGTGGAAGCAATGAGATAATTAGAAGGATAATGTGCCTTGCCACAGGAATGGTGTGACGAACAAAGATTTCAAGGTGTTGACTTGGGTGCCAAAATCCTCAAATCTCAGTCTGAACTCACATTTGTGGGATGTGCTGGACAAACTCGTCTGAACCATGGAGGCCTCATCTCACCACTTACACGACTTAAAGGACCTGCTGCTAACATCTTTGTACCAGAAACCACATCACACCTTCAGAGGTATTATGGAGTCCATGTTTGGAGGGGTCAGAGCAGTTCTGGCAACAGGAGGGGGGGCAACACAATATTAGGCATGTTGTTTTATAGTTGTTAAGTGTATATATTAATTACTTCTTAACTCATTTAACCTTATAGCGCCAGTGCAAAACTAATGAGGCAAACTTCAGATACCAAAAATGTCTCGTCTGATTGCTTAGGTTTGCAGTAAATGGGAAATTAAGTGAGTGCTTTTATACCATTTTATGTTCTACCAAAGGGTAATATGTGTGGAGGGTTGAGGGCCAAAAAAACCCCAACCCTAAAAAAAGATTAAGTTTAGGTTCAAGTTATTGAGCACATAATACTAATTCAGAAAATATGAATCCTGTATCATCTTAGTACAGTGACCCAGAAGCATTTCTTTTGTTAATTTGGCCTGCACATTTTGTTACTGAAAGCACTAAAGATGTAATAAAATATATAATGTATAAATATATAAATGTAATATTAAAATAGAAAAAATACTACAGAAATGTAAAAGTAAGTGTTAAAAGTTTCTCCTCTCAGTGGGTGAGAATTGCTTTCTGGCAATCTATGTCAAATGTCACTGTGCGCCAACTATGGCCCATGGGCTCTACTTCAGGCAGCTCTGGTTCAGACACAGGTTGAGGTTAGAATAATAGTACACTCTGAAAGATTGTGGCTTTAACATCACTTGGACATTGGATACTAATGCATTAATGAGATCTAATAAAAACCTCAAATTTAAAAGATGACCTTTTTCCAGTTCCAATACCAATATTGTAACCTTGAGTATCAGTCAGTACTGACACTCAGTATTGTTTCTTAAAAACTATGAAGCTTTAAAATGCATTTATAATTAAATAGAGTGTACCCTATTTTGGACTGGATTATTTTGCAGGATTGGATCATTCTTTTTTCATTTCAAAATTCAATTCAGCACTTTCTGCAGATGTCAGATTGGTAACTCTTGATACTAACAAGCTGTTTAATATTTGTGCAGCTAAATTTGGTAGAAATTTAGCAGCTCAGGACAGTAAACCTTTGCCCTGAGAAAGCGCGTCAATATCCATCTTCACAATTTGCATCGGCTGCATCTGACTGAAAAGTGCAAATGACTACCAAAGTGTTCATAAGTAGCTTTGCAGATCAGTTGTGAGAAGAGCTTGTAAGGTCAACACGTGAAAAAAACTATTAAGGTAACACTTCATACATAACATTAAGGAGAGCCCAGACAGTCACAAAACCTGAAAGGAATATCGAAGTTTGTTGGTGTAGTTTGCACTTCAGGGCCACGTACTACGCAGAAAACAAAAGAAATGCAATATTTCCATTCCAACAT
>JBBPCX010000028.1:9804278-9817154 GCA_037974365.1 Hydrocynus forskahlii | reverse complement strand
TCACTGTAGGACACTATGCAATGTAATGTACCATGTCTGTGTGTGTAGTCATGTAAGTGTATGTGTGTCTCTGTGTGTGCACACTTGTGTAAGCATGCTTTATTATGGCAAGTTCTTTGCTAGGAAAACCAGCATGTTTACTTTGCTAGGCTTTAAACATGTGCACTGGCATGTTACAATATTTCCTGATGTACTAAAAATTCTCTTTTCTTTTCCACTAGGGCCGTGCCGGTGCTGGAACCGAGCTGGTTCTGGTTCAGTACTGGCACCAGCACTACCACACATTTCCACGGGTTTCAGCACTAAAAGAAGAGATATTAGATTAGACCCGAAACTGCATTAATATTTATTCATGTTAATACTGAGTATATGAGCGGGTCAGTTCTGGCCATTAACTGAGCAAATGTTTATTAAAAGTGTTTAGCATGGTCCTAAGAATATTAGTAGTTTGTTAGCTAAAAGCAAAGGTAAATAAACAAACAGAATGACTAAAACACAACAAATACGGGTGATGTTAGCTTCTCGCTAGAATTATCTGTTCCACCTTAAATGATGAAATGGAAACAGAAACACGATTTAAGGTGGAATGGGTAATTCGAGCGAGAGGCTAAGAAGCTAACTTTAGCCGCTGTCTTAGGCTAGCCACCGAATACAACCGATAAATACATGGTTCTGAGTGACAGAGTCGTTAGAGATTAATTATGACAGTTTATTAGAAATAGCGCTGTTAATGATACAGCGCTTTTAATACAGTTTAATACAGCGCTTGAAAGCTGAGCTGTTAGGGCTCCCAGGGGCAGTTAGCGGCAAGGCTAACTACAGCCCTTCCGGCCGCCGCAACACCAGAGACAATGCGCAGCCCGCCGCCTGTCACCGGCACCGCGGTGGTGGAAGCGAGCTACTATAGTGTACTCCTTGTGTCAGTCAGAGCCGAAAATAGCCCTGCAGGCAAATCTGAATCGCTCAAAGTACGGCTTAGCGCTCCTGACTGCACACTGGCGAGTCAGTGAATCCGCCGGTTAACTTCCAATACTGAGTCAAGTGACTCAGAGGGAGCCAAATCCTAAAAAGGATCCGAGTATCACAGTTCTACTCTCCATGTGCTTGGCACTAACATCTACTAGGGGGCGGGCATAAGGCAGCAGGACTCCATCTGATTGGCCAAATATGTTGATATGACAAGCTTTGGAAAAACACCATTTATCGCAGTTCAGTCAGTCTTTCACGATATGAATATCGCGTGTTGATATCGCGATGACGGTAAATTTACTATATATCGTGCAGCCCTACCACATGATTACTATAATTTATTCCATTTAAATGATAACACAAAATTAAGAAAGAAGAAATTATCTGTTTTATTTGATCTATTATACTCTACAGGTTGTAGTCAAGGCCACAACTTCAGACCTATACTAAGACTAGGGTACAAAGTCCAAGACAGATACACACACACAAATAATAACAGAGACACACCATGGCCTATTATGGAAACTTTTCTTTTTTTTATCTACAGGAAGGAGCTCTGTGTGTGTGTGTGTGTGCGCGCGCATGTGTGTGTACTCCTGTATGAGTGCAAATAATGGCAATGACCTGCCATCCTAAACAAACACGACATCCGTTAAACAGGATCCTAATCCTAATGACTGACGTGAGGTTAAATTCAAAATTCAAGCTCCTACACTTTTCATGCAATTCACTCCAATTGTACACATTAAACAAACAGAGGCTACATTAAACCAACATCTATGCAAAACATACCTAGACTGGCTGCCAAAATTTGGAGACAACTTCTTTGTCTGTTTGCAAATCATACATAAAAGACAAATCGAGTTCAATTAAAAGAACATAAATGTTTAAAAATTTGTGAAACTATTATTATTATTTTATCCCCTTGTGATCATGCATTTTCCCCTTTGTCGACACTCATCTGAACTTTCATCTTCACAAAACAAGATTTTTTCCAACTAAAACAGGAAGAAAATAGTACACAAACTACTAAGGGCTGCATACACAAAGACACACATAGGCACACCCAGATACACACAGGTACATACAGCCACACCCACACAGGCACACACAGGCACACTCAGGAACACACACATTGAATATTTATATCACTTCCTTTTCATTTGAAGGATATCACAAGACACAGTACTTTGTACTTTGAGTGTATCTGGTGACAATGCAATGCTTGTCTCTGATGTGTGTGTGTGTGTGTGTGTGAGAGAGAGAGAGAGAGAGAGACCGAGAGAGAGACCCTGCTGTCTCTCTGCTCTCTTTAACAATAGGGAGGTGTGCCACACACTGTCAGACCAATGAAAAATGTATTTCCTGTTTCAGTCACAAACACCAGGAAGTACTCCCCCCAGACTCACAAAAGACAAGACGGAAGATTATATCTGTGTGTGTGGTGTATGGTGTGTGTGTGTGTGTGTGTATGTGTGTGTGTGCACTAATCTATACATTTTGTTCTTCTTTCTGCTCAAATTTCCTGTTGTGAGCTCCCTCTTTCGCTCACTTCAACAGTTCATTTCTCCTGTTCTCTCAACCTCCTTTCACTTTTGCTTGTTTGCAGAATGTGTAGGTTTGTTGTTTTCACACATCGCTGCCTTCACCGCGGTATTATTCTTTCCCTCTCACCCCATAGCAGGAGGGGTTACTGAGAGAGGGAGAGAAAGAAAAGGATGTTTGACAGTCCGGCCTGGTCATGCCCAATCAGTGCACCTTACTTACTCACACTTCGCCCTCACAGATGTGTACCGAGAGAGAGAGAGAGAGACCAAGAGAGACAGCGAGAGACAACAGAGAGAGAGAGAGAGAGAGAGAGAGAGAGTTGGGTCCTCAAACATATATACATACGTTTTTCCCTTATTCCGACGTCAGGATAAGGACATTTGCATAGAACCGTCCCTCATCTGTCGAGACCCCACCTACTAGGTTAGTTGAAGAGCCGCCATTTTGTCTGCTGGTTTTACGACCACGCATAAGACGCCGAGCGCTACAGCTACAGGCAAAGGCAAGTCACACATGAAGTGTTGTGTTGTTGGCTGCAAAGAACAACACAAATCCCTGCACTTTCTCCCAGCCAAAGAAAATCGAAGAACTGCGTGGCTCCATTTCATTTTTGATGGCCATGTCCCAGCAACAATCGACAAATTTGAATGAGGAGCTGTGACTAAGAAGCTAACTGCAGTGTCGTGGGGGATCTGTTCCTACTGTCCATGACAAGTCAGCAGATGAGAGAGATGTAAGTACTTTCAAATAATGACTTTTGTGTTTCTATTGCAGTTAAGTATGAACTAGCTTGTTCGTTTTGTTTCGTAAGTATGGGATGGGTGGGGCGTTGCCAGCAACAGCTTATTTGCATAAAAGTGACAGAGCCCTTAAATGGCTCATTTTGAAAGGGCCTGAAACGGTCAAGAATAGAGCTGGTGAGATCTCTTTATGTGAGAGTGAACTTCGCAGAATTTTGTATAGCCCATAGACCTATTATAACTAAAGTGAGTTTTGCATAATAGGTCCCCTTTAAATGAATACATCATTATGTAGTTACGCTGCGGTGAGCTGGTCACCCACCCGGGGTGAGTCCTTGCCTCGCAGGCTCCGGGTACACATGACCGTAGTAAGGATAAAGCAGTTACAGTGAATGAATGAATGATGTAGTTATGGTAATCACAAAAACTATTTTAATTAACAAACAAAACTGACATTTCAAGTGCTTCTATTTTGATGCCATTTGTCCTAACGAAGTTCAAACATTAGCAAAAATTGACAATGGACTAAATTTCATTTAAAACTATTAAATATTGCTTTGCATATTTTGAGAAATGATTAGACACTGCAGATTCGTCCAAAAACTAACTGGGGGCCTCTAAGCTCAGGCAGGAAAGCATCTTGCCCCTACAGTAGGGCGATTGAAAAGATTTAAAAACACAACATTTTTATTGGCATATTTTCCAATTTCCTTCATTTTACCTTTATTTTGCAGCTCTTTCATGTTAGCATATAGTTGCCTCCAGCTGTTTTCTATTTCTAACAGCTGACAGGATTGTGCTTACCGCAGGTATATGCAGTCACTGACACATCTGTGATTTCCAGAAGGCCTAGGGAGGGTGCCCAGCTCCAGTCCCAGAGGGCCACTCTCCTTGAACAAACTCACTAAACCTGGCAAATAACATATCAGTTGAACCAAGTGTGTACGAGAGAGAAAATCACTCCCATTGTAAATGAAAACATTATTGATCCCATTGTCACTTCCTAATTAAGTTGTTAGTTAAACTAACATCTCAAAAGGTCTAATCAGTGGGAGAACTCAGTTGACTATAGCAATTACAGTGAAGAAAAATACTGATTGGATAATTTTGCATTGGTTGTTTCAAGATTTTAACACATTTGTTTTAATTCAAATCCTGAGGTTTGCCATTAGTACTGATAACAATGCCTCAGTCATCTAGCAATTATTAAAATAATATCAGCCATTGCAATATTTACACCCAAGATGTCTGTAATATTTATCTGTTGCATTGAGGAAAACAGATATCTCATCCAACAATACCGCAATAAAGTAATGTTCTAGTAATCTATAATGGTAATCAGATGAGTGAATTAGTGAAATGAGTGAAATGTGTGAATGAGTGAAATGAGTGAAATCATAATTAGATTCAATCTGACAATCTCTCAATCACGACAATTTAGCTGTTATAGCACATTCCATTATGTTCATGGCTTAAAAATGTATTCCTATGATTATTATGACAAATATTGTTCACTTTTTTCTGAAATGTCATGATATTGTATAAAGTAAATGTACATATAAGCATTACATGAAATTGATTTGTTCACTGTTGTAATTTTAATTTGTAGTATTGCAAAATGATGAGCCATAATTTGCATTCATAGTCACCTTATCTTTTTAAGGCTTTTATTCGTTTCTTTGGGCTTGAAAAAACATAGATTATAATAAAGTAAAGGTCAAATATAAAAGGAAACTGACTCTTGATGAAAATTCACAATTTCAAGCTGAACTGAACCATTCACATGCTAAACAATATTTTCTGCACTTTGCCTACTACAGCCTTAAAAACATTCAATATGGGATACGTCTACTGCAAAATCTACTTCATCTGATTACCACTATAGATTACTGTATCGCGGTATTGTTGGATGAGATATTGGACCTTAGATATGAATCGAGATATCAGGGTAATATTTAAAGAAACAATATTGCATCAGAGTCACTTCAAATTACAGTAAAAGAGTCTGAAAAGACATTTAAATTGAATAAATCCAATACTGTACAAATGTCTGGAATAAGAGTGATTCATAAGGATGAAGTTTTAAAAATCCTTTTCTAGAGCAAAATTGCAAAATACCTCTATTCTACAATTTCATTGCTCTAGAAATATCTCACACCCCCACCTCACACACACAAACAGACACACGTTCAAGTTACAGTGAGTTAATGAACAATTATAGTGTGGAACGTTATAAATAGGCCATCTAGAATAGTGAGTAAATTGCTTGTGAAGGTTCTGTGTGTGTATTGTGTGTGAATGCGTGTGTGTGTGTGTGTCTGAGATTTGAGTTTCTAGAGCACTGAAATTGCAGAATCTTTATCAACTCAACTATTTTAATGAAGTTCAGATAAAAAATATCATTAAAAAAAGATAAGATAATGAAAGACGACATAAGTCGGATTATATTCCTTACACTGGGTGTTGCCTATATGAATTCAATTCTATGTTTGAGAGTAAGAAAGGGCCATACATTCAATATGTAAAATATGAAATGACTGAAAAGACAAAACATGCAAAAGATGGCAAACACAGTGTGTGTGTGTTTGTGTGTATTTTCTGTTCACCATCTGGATTAATCCTTAGTCACAGATAATCTGCAGCACTGTAGAGAATCCATATGTGTAGCAGTGATAAAAGAATCACTGCTCACTTGGAGGAAAGGCATGAGTCTGCGTGTGTGTGCGCGCACATATATGCATGTGTGTGCCCATGTTAAACTGCACAAAAACAGTGTGATGGCCAGCCAGTCCTGTGTCGAGATGCTGGCAGGTGATCAGTAAAAGCTGCCAGCGGAACTGAGAGACTCACATGGTTCTGTTAGAAATGCTCTGAAATAATCTCACCATCATTCATTCGTTTCACTGCAGAACATTCTATAAAAAAAAATCTACCATTATTATCACCAGTGTCATTGTTTCTGTGCCAATTGACTTAAATATCCAACAACAAATATGAGCAGAAGAGACAAAATGTTGTAATTAATTACCAAGTATTAAGGCTGTAACTATAACTCACTTAAATTGAGTTACTGGATTTATAAAAATACTACTGATTAACTGGCATGATAAATTTCCAATTTGTCTTTTTTACAGTAAAAAAGTGCTTTTTCTCACCCCTTAAACGATTCTAGAATCTCTATATATTTGTAATTGTTCAGTGCTTTTTACTGTTTGACTTATTTATTTGAATTCTGACTATAATTATTAACAGTTAAAATAATGTATATACAGTATTATTAAAAAGAATCAATCTGACAACCTATGTAATTATGAACGAAATGAATATGAATGCAGACACTCTGATGTGTGTGATAGCAGATAGTACTGAATGAAAAATAACAGTTTATTGACATCTTCATTGCAGTTATGTGTGTTTGGTTGATAGCAGTCATAGTACTTGTATGGAAGATGGGCTCAGTGGCTAAACCACTGTTAGCCACTGTATTGCAGTTCGCAATATACCCTGCATGATCTTTAACTCATAATGTGTGTGTGTGCATGTGTGTGTGTTTATGTGTATGGAATATACGAGAGCAAACGGGAGACTAAGCTTCAGGCCCTCTTCTATAATCTCTCACACTCATTTTATATAAACACACACATGCACACTAAACTCTCCACAGGCTTGGGTCAGGTTCAACATTGTGGCAGAGTTTAAGGAACGAGATATAAATCAAAGCGGAGAGGGAAAAAGAGAGAGAGTGAAAAAAACAGCGAAAGACAGATGAGCTGTCCTTTTCTCTCGTTCATCCAATCACATGTGGCTCGTATTCACACCCTCAAACCTGTGCCATATAAACGCTACTGGTCAGTGAACACACACACACACACACACACACACACACACACACACACACACACACACACACACCCCTAGAAAAGAATTTTAATTGTTCTCATTAAAAGAAAATACTTCCTATCCAACTACAAAGGAAATCAGACGTAATTGCAGTCTTGCACTGTTTGCACTGTTTGTGTGTGTGTGAGTGATGTAGAAGTGCAGTCAGTACACAGTGGATCTGAACAGTTAAATGGAGCAGTTTTGTGAAGTCACCCAGAATTTAAGTCAGTTAACAATTTAATGCCAATTAGACCTTGATATGTCAGCTGTGCAGACTGTACTGATTTAATATCAGTTAAATATCGGTTAATATTGTTTAATAGCACTAGCCTTTGTATTGGTTGGGCTACTTTATTCTAGAGCAATAAGTCATGGAATGCTGTCTGTTACAGTGACATTACAACAGTCAAAGGTTTCGACAAGTGTGGCCTAAAGTGACAACAAAATAATAATAATAATAATAAAAAAAGTATATCATGTTCAGTAAGTAATTTATGAACAAAAATCGCAGTAAACAATAATTCTGCCAAACAACATGTGTAGGTAAAAGCAGGTTATGGCTGCTAAGCAACATTATTTTCAAAGAGTTTTCTATGGACAGCATAAAGGGTTTCAGTGGCTCTTAACAGAGGTGCCTAATCGTAAGTTCAGATAAGTTACAACTCTTTGACCCCAAAAAGCATAAACTTTATTTGCCCTCTATCTGCCCTGGCTTTGACCTTTACATGCATTGACTTCTGACCCTCTGACCTACGGAGACAACCTCGTTTAGACAGCCCTGTGTAAAGTGTTGATCTTGACACAGCTTTGAGTAAACTAGAAGTTTCTATCTGGATACTTATTTTTAGTAACTACAATGAACTACAATGAAACTAATTAGTAAGTACAAAATTGAGGGCCAATATGAATTCTTCCCAGTTTATGGGGTTAACATTGAAACAAAATAAAAACAACAGCAAAAAAATTACGTAACCTGGTCTTTACCTATTCTCCATTTGAAAGAAAAAAATATGTTCTAATTTCTTTTAAAAGCTAAAAAGATTCATCCCTCACCAGACACTGAATGTTATATTAACTTTAAACAATTTTAAACTAAGCCTACCTGAATTTGCTTAAAGCGGCTAAAAAGAACTGAGGAATAGGATATTTTGTGAAGTTAAATAAAGATTTTCTCTACAACCCTCTGTAATACATATATGACACCTCTAAACTGGTGGTGACCCCAAGCCAACTCAAATAATCTAGTGATAAGTTTCACAAAGCCACAGCTAGACTTTCTTGGTCATGACTATAACGGCCTTTCAGTCTATTTCCTGTAGTTATGAACTGCACATGAGATTAATAGGAGTCTCTGATTTTATTTATCTAGAAGGTAAATCCTTCACCTTGATTCCTGGTTGCTAGTTATGTTATTGGTTAAACCCACATGGGAATGTTTTGCAGTAGCAAAATGGTGTAAACTAATATTTACTGCATATGTATCTTGTTTTAGGGAGAGAGAGAGAGAGAGAGAGAGAGAGAGAGAGAGAATGTGTGTGTGTGTGTGTGTGTGTATGTGTGTGTACGTGCTGGACAGATCGAGTATGTTACAGCAGAAGTTCTGGCGTTTCCTGTGACACATCTGGGCCACATAAACACAGTCCAACAGACCAATGACCCTCCATCCACAAACGCCCCGCATCCGCCCGCCATCCAACCACACACACACAAAAAAAACAACATGCACACATTACAAACTCCATTTACTAATTTATTCTTAATTTGTTTTCATTAGGAGCTAGACATTTAAGAGTGTATGAGTGTGCCTGAGTAAGCCTGTGTGTATTACACTGTGACAAAAGGTGTGTGCGCATTAATTTCTACTAATATGTATGATGCCCTCTCTATTATAGTTTTACTGTCACGTGTTCTTTATAAATGTGTGTTTGTGTGTCTGTGTTTTGTACATTTTCAGGTCTACAAATACCCAGACCAGATTTAAAAAAAAGGCTAACCTACCTTTTCCTAACCAACAAAATGGTCCTGAAATATCGCAATGCCAAAATGTGTCAGTGCATCATGGAAAATTCTATTAGTTGTGATATTTGATGCAAATGAATTTTTTTATACATCAGAGTTTTGTATTTTTTATACATCAGAGTTTGCAACCAATCAACATTACAATCCAGAATATATGTTACACACTACAAGCTCTATTCTTATTAGTACATTATGCCACAACTGAATAGTCCCATTGATTTAGTCATCAAAATGTAGGGATAAGATCGAACCATGAATCCAGTATCATTAATCAAATGGAATCATTGGTCGAATGTATTGTTACACTCCTAGTTACACATACACATACATATCATTGCTGTTGAAACCATTTATGTGATTTTTTTGTCTTTTTTTTGTTTGTTTTTACAGAATGGATTAAAACACCCAAAATAAAATCTAATAACATTAACTTCCATTAACGGTTAAGAAAGTTTCTCTTTCATTTGTGAACTTCCTCCTTTGGAGATTTTTTTTGTTCCGACAGCAACACACACACATATATATATATATATATACATGACCTCACACAAAAACAAAATGTGTGTGTGTGTGTGTGTGTGTGTGTGTGTGTGTGCGCGCGCGCAGCTTCTGCATGTATACATGATGGATCTTCTGTTCATTGTGTCCATGTGTGCCCTTGTGGTGTCCATAACCACACTGTAGCCACAGTTAAATTTCCCCACTCGCCTACACACCATTAATAAATCTACCACAAATACCAGACTGAAAGCTTACTGTACACACTCCCCAACTTCTGCCACTGATCACCAAGACACATGTTCTCTCATACACACCAGTACAATAGAGAATGAGCTACATTTATACACCTTATCAAATGATAATACAGACTGTATATTGTAGACTGACCTTTGGACCAACCTGGCTATCTGCAATATCTGCATTCTGCACTTTATAATATTTTCAATGCTATGAACAAAGCAGGAATGAAACACTGTTTAGTGCATGCCATGAGAGTGCTCCATACCTAATCATTAAATATATTTAGGGATTTCTCTCTGGATCCAGCAATTCATTTCACTTCAAATGCCTGATTAAGTAAACAGATCCAAAAATGATTTTAGAAACGTTTATATATTGCAATAATTATGGCCATTTCCACTGCATTCGTGTTTTCCTGTTATTGTACAGTCAGCGTAAAGGAACAGGGAGGTATCAGTCTCTGAACAATGGTTATCCTAATGAAAGAATGCATGCTTGCATATTTAACCTGCGCAAAAGATGCTAGAACAATTAGGGCCTTCTGTTACAGCTAATGCTAGTAGCTGGGTCCTTGGCCTGCTAGACATTTAAATGCTGTGTAACCCACACCACAGCAGAGCTGCCTTGGCAAAAGGGGTTTAAATATCACACCATCAAATAGCTGCTTCACTGGTGTGTTTAAGATTTCACCAATGTCTCCACATGAGCTGAGGGGAGACCAAAGCCTCTCCTAGGTGCGTAGCTTCCAATTATTGAAACATAACATTTAGCTGCAGTTAACAGCTTATTCAAGTAGGCTTAGCGCAGCGCTAAAAAGCCACAAAGCAGAAAGAGAGCCGTAAATATTACCCGCAGCACTGGCACATGTATTAACCGCCCCTTTCGGCACTCATACTGCAGGCTTGGAGAATCAAATTGTCAAAAATTGGGATGATGTGCATCTGAATAAGGCTTGTGTAATTTGGAATGTAAAAAATCTAATAGGTTGTGTCATTTTAAAATATATTTATGACAACAATATTGCGTCTCACAGTGCATAAAATATATCTGGAAGTTTATGTGGAGATGTTTCAAACAAAGAGATGACAAATTTATATGGTGTAATTTGTACAAGTTATTGATGCATAGGTTAACTGGACTCATTATTAACAAGACAAATAATTAAATTAATTGAACATGAATCAGGTATCTCAATTACCTCTTAAACTAATCAGCAAATGATAAAGCTTTTGCTTGTTTTTTTTTATCTATAACAATATAGCCGATGTTCTCACTGAGATACAAGTTATCCCTAATTTCTCATTTGTACTATGTTTCAGTGAGGCACTTTTTCTCTGTAAGAAGAGTGGCTTAAGACTTGCTAATAGTACAATTTAAGCAAAATATAATATGAAATTATAAATACTACACGTAAACAGTCACCTGTTTGTTTATGTCTGTGTTAAAACCTATTTACCATTCCATCAAAGGTCATGGCTAGGCTAAGGAGGGTTACTGAGAGGTCATAGATGCCCTTTGTGTGTGTGTGTGTGTGTGTGTGTGTGTGTTAGACAGAAGAATGTCAGAGGCCCTCTGCCCATCAGTCTGCTGTGGAAGGAGGGATGAAGAGAAGGCAGCAGAGGTGAAGGATGGGAGGATGGGGTGAAGGGGAGGTAAGGGGGCACCCAAGGGAGGTCAGAACGCGGTCAAATACAAAACACACATACACATACACTCGCACAGAGTCAAACTCCTGCTCTCGCTCTGCTAACCCGACATTCCTCTTCTCTAGAAGACCATTTCCTTTTGACAGACCGCTCCCTCTAAAAACACACATAGACACACACGATACAGGCCTGGGGCTATATTTAGTTTTAAAACAGGAAGACTAAAGGCCAGTGGCAAATGCTCCTGTCCTACCATGTCTTGAATCATGGTATCTACTTGCCCCATGGCAACGCCCAAATTAGCGTTGATCAAATTCAATATCATAATATATTCCCATATAAAACAATGTAAAGGATGGTGTTCAGATTGGCATAAAATAATATTTAACCCATGCATCCTGTATACTACTCATCGTGCTAAAAAGTCTTTAAAATACATTTTATTTGAAGTATTCTGTTTATAGTATTTCACATACTGTATATTTTAGGGCAGCCAAAATCGCTTTCTCGATTCAAAAATAACTCATTCAAATTTCTCTTTAATGTTTTAATGACTTAATGATTACTTTGTAATCTAAATAATAAATCCAGTTTCTGCAAGTTATTATGAAGCTGTGTTGTGAGATGTAAACATTAAATAAAAAACACAACAATAATTTTCACATTTAAAGAGAAAATCCACACCAGCAAAATCTCACGAATGCACTTGTTTGCTGTTTTCAAAAACAAGTATTTGATTACTTGATCAATTATAATAATGACAGCATTATTTATTTTATGGTTTTAAACTGTTCTTTGAAACTAACTGAGGCTCCCAGTAAGAGACATATTATCTATCAAAACTACTAAAACAAAAAATCAGCATTGATGGGTCTGCTACCAACACCGGTATTCCAGTATAGACTTCATGTAGGCCAGTGTTACATCAATAAATTAATGAATAAGCGTTTAAATAGCTGCTTCTAAATGAATGAAAGCAGGACACATTTCTAAATCTGGAATCAATGCACAAAGATGCTTCCTATCTTTCAGTATGGCACCCACCAGAAGGCTCTCACTGTCCCCTACACCCGTGAAAGCACCCTTAATCTGACCCTGTGGCCCAATAGCTAAAAAATGAGACCGACCTTTGACCAAAAAGACACTCGCTCTCTTCCTTCACTCCTCCTCCTTGCTCTCTCTTTCCCTCTTGGAGCAAGGATGACAGCTCACAAATCAAGGGAGCTGTGCCAAGCTCTGCGCATCTGCAAAGTGTACAGAGAGAGAGAGAGAGAGAGAGAGAGAGAGAGAGAGAGAGAGAGAGAGAGAGAGAGAGAGAGAGAGAGAGAGAG
>JBBPCX010000028.1:9783274-9803999 GCA_037974365.1 Hydrocynus forskahlii | reverse complement strand
GAGAGAGAGAGAGAGAGAGAGAGAGAGAGAGAGAGAGAGAGAGAGAGAGAGAGAGAGAGAGAGAGAGAGAGAGACTGCATGTTACACACACATTCATCTGCTACCATTTTATTTTTGAAGCAATTGTACATCTACAGCAGCATATGGACTGCATACAATGTAATCATATAACACAGCCATGACTCACAGTCATGAGGCTGTTTTGTATACCTGATGATTTGGCGTGTTGATATTCACACATACATTACAGACACTAGGAAACATGAATCATCCCCAAAAAAACACACACACACATGCACAAAAAAGGGAGAGGAAAAATTAAAGGAAATGTATACTATAATTCATTTCATCCAGAGTATCTGTATTAGTGAGGTTCTTTTCAGGAAAACTATTTTAAGGGACATTAAGAATAATCCAAACTCACTTTCTGCTGGTACAGACAGGCAAGTTAACTCTTACTTAGTGTTTCAATGGCGAAACATTAAGACTTGAGTCTCCTTTAAAAGGAAATTCCACAGGTTGTACAAAATTTCTGCGTGCTTTTATTTTTTTAGATGTTAAGAACTGTACTTTATTGTAAATTCTTCTTGTTAGATAATCTTACCAAGTCAGAATTTTTACAGCAGGGGAGATGCGAACCAGACATCTCTGCCTTTTGCACTGCTCTTGCACGGAAATTTATATGATGAAATGGTCATCACTTCTCTGGTGACATATTTTTTTACTCCATAATGAAGATATACACGCAGTCACCAAAGAGACCTTTGAATTAGTTTTTTAGATTTACTGCAATTTTACCATTATCAAACTGGTTAGATTTGCTTTGTAGACATCATGACCCATGGTTCCCATCATAAAAATTGTAAAAACATATCAGGCAAGTTTCTTCACAATACACCAATTGAACCATTCTGAATGACTTCATTTAGAATTACATTAGAATTATGCAGAAATTTAGAAAAAAAACTTGTAATTCCCTTTCACCTCATAAAATCTGGCCTATAGTAGCTGGAACATATCTCCATGTTTGGTGTAATAAAATGCATCACCATATAAAACCACTACGTAATTAAGGTAAAAAAAAATGCCAACATCCACTTGGCCTTTATTCTTTTGTCTAATTAGCATAACAAATCTGTATGTGGTGCATAATCAACATAAACATACTAACAATATTTGATTCACACTGTGTATTGGTCTTGAAGGCCTAAACATATTTAAAAAAGTCATGAATATGGTAACCATCCAAAATGGCTACTGTGTTTCCTATCACTGTATAAAGGGAAGTCTTTGGTGTATCTAAGAGTACATACACGCATATTCTGAAGATAATTCAGATCAAGAGCTTATTACTGATTAGTTTAATTTGAGTAACAATAAAAGATGAATGAAATTAGAAATATATTTCCATACAATTGCTTATTCATAAGGGCAGTTTGTGACAAGTACAATAAAAATTATGAATTTTACAGCTTTAGTCCTTTTCTGTCTGTGTCAAAATGAATGAGACAACAGAAGCCGTGGAACTAAAGGTAAAAAGTAGATTAAAAGGCTGAAGTAACCACTTTTTGGTCTGAGCATTAAAGGATTAAGGAGAATAGTGTGTCTACTGTGAGCTGCTCTTCATAAAAAGAAGAGAGATTATCAGCGATTTGCGTTTAGTGACCTATCAAAACCCAGACTAGTAAGGCTAATGTAGCACTCTTTACTGCTACAAGCCCTGAGAGAGTATTTCAAAACAGCCTCCAGAAGGGAAGGAAAAAAGAGGGAGGGCAGAGAAAAAAAAAGAGGAAAAGACCAGGACAGAAAAGGACCTTTATCTGAAAATACACCAAGTATATCGCTGTCTCCTGTTTTAATAGATATCTACCTCAGGTGACATGGCAAGTGTGTTTTTTCTATTTTTTGTATTGCCAGTGTGAAAGAGTGTGTGTGTGTGTGTGTGTGTGTGTGTGTGTGTGTGTGTCTTCGTTTATCATTCACAAACACGCTTGTGCTTGCTACTGTAATTAAGGTAACTGCAACCACACGTGAGTACGCGCACACACACACACACACACACACACACACACCTCTGCAGGTGGTCTTTCAGACTAATGAAAGGAGGAAGAGAGGCCGAGTTTAAACAAACCGTGTTATTGTAATAACAAAACAGAATTACAGTACACTTTCATTTTCGCATTATGAATGTGTGTGTGTTTGAGGCATCTTTGAGAAGAACAGGAGACAAATTCACACACAAAGCCTAGTCTGTAAAGCAGACACACGGGAGCCAGTCTTACTGTGTCGAGAATGAGAATGTTCCACACCATAAAACCACCCAGTTCAAAGAGCCAACGGACGCTTGCTCACACACACACGGACACAAATAAAAGCACCTGAGAAAGGCTCGAGAGACACCTAATTGAAATGCGATTGCTAATTCCGTCCATCCTACCTGACAACGCCCCCTGCTGTTTGAAATAATGACCAATTTCTCTGCCACCTTTTTTTTTATTGTTCTCCCCGGCAATGAGATCAATCTATTAAGGTAATTTTCTTGACGAAACACACTAACTTGCTAATAAAAACACCCTAAAAGTAGCCTCGTTCTAGTGCATATGACCTGTAAAAGATTTAGATTGTATTGTCCTCTTTTATCAACCTATTCATATTCAGTGTTCATCTCATCGACGTGTCCTGATGAAGAATTTGGCATGAACAGCATGACATTACATAAATACTCTGAAATACTTCTGAATCCTCAGCTCATCTTTTTGACAGCTATGTGATATATATTATTGTTCTACTATATTGTTCTACAGAAGTAGTCATTGTTGTTATTATTTTGAATTTAAATACATAATTTACTTTCTTTCTTTGCTAGTTTCATCGGGAAATTAATTTTTGGATTTAGCTGTCCCTGGCAGGCTGATTCTTCTCTCAAAAAAAGACACTCCTTATTCTTTTTCTCAGTGCAAAGTCAGCTGAACAATCTTTAGCTTCACCATTCCTCTCTCTGGCAGACAATGTACCTTCAACAGCTCCAGAGATGCCATCACAGCCTCTTGTTGGCTAAAAAGTTGCGGAACGCTGCTTCGGGCTGATGATATGTGTGGAGCTTCTCATATATATATATATGTGGAAATATGTTGCGCAAAAAGCGATATATATATATATATATATATATATATATATATATATATACAGTGCCCAGAATAAAAGTGGACAAATACAATATATATGTGTGTATTTGTGTGTGTGTATTTATGTACACATAAATAGGACTTATTCGATAATAACAAATATGTCTATACGAATGCACGCATATACAACAAAATACGCAATAGATCAATCACACAGACTATCAAATATTAATCATACATACACAAAACGTTAGACATTATTTTAATAATAAAGAAATCATAATCTTTTCGTAATGTCTGATTTTGTGGTTTTGACTCAAGTCAGTGTTGTGTGGTAAAATAAGATCATAATATGAAAAATTTACCATAATATAAAAATTGTGTTGATTTCATACTTTTCTCAATAGAATACCACACATGCTTAGGGATAAAGCAATGGATGCGAATTAATATAACATCATTTTTATCGCAATTCGTGTGTTTTATTAAGTAGATTATGTCATTTTCTGCTTGTTTTCGTTTAACCCTGTCACAGGAGGGGCGAAGACCTGTTCATCAGTTTAAACGCGAGTAGTCATTAAACAAATATATCACACGAGTATTAGTGATCCGAAAATGCTGGTAAATTCAACATAAAACCCATCATACTGAATACTAAACACTAAAATTCATCATACTAACTGCATCATACTAGTTATCATCCTACAGTTTCTTGCTTGTAATAACACTGCACAACTTTAATGTATATTATCGTTAATTCTAATATTAATATCGTATTAAACACGTACCAATTTTTCACCGTAAAAGGGGAATCTCCAGTATTTGGGGGTTTTTTGGACAGTAGTTTTTAATTTCCGGTCGTACGGGCTGTTGCCTAGATTTCTCTTCCCATTCGCGCGCTTCATTTTTCAGTAATGTTTTCATCGGATGTTAATCAGTAAGGCATAAATCTTTGCATGTTTTGGTCTTGTTAAAGGTCTCTTCGAGCCCGAGAGAGAGAGAGAGAGAGAGAGAGAGAGAGAGAGAGAGAGAGAGAGAGGAGAAAAAGTGAGAGAGATAGAGAGAGAAAGAAAGAGAGAGAGAGAGAGAGAGAGAGAAGGGAGAGAGAGCGAGAGAGAGAGAGAGCATAAAGCAAAAGAGAATGAAGCAAAAGGGAGAGAGGAAAAAAGAGAGAAAGAGAGAGCAAGAAGCTAGAGAGAGAGAGAGAGAGAGAGAGAAGCAAGAGAGCGACAGAGAGAGAAAGAGAGAGAGAAAGAAGTAAAAGAGAGAGAGGAGAGAGCGAGTGTGTAACTGAGCTGTGAACCCACGCTGCGCCACCTGCTGTCGAAAATGGGCATCGACCACCTCAGTTACAGCGCACTTCTCTTGCATGAGACACTGGAAATCTGTCATTACATATCAGAGCCTGTTTACCAATCCCACACGTTCAATAAACAACTTGTAATGTCTTATAACAGTCGCTGGGACAAAGTTGCCGCTCGTTAGCTGCCCCGGGGTCATAAATATTTCAGGCTTCTCTGTCAGTTCATCAGCTTTGACAGTCCTCCCCACTTCTCTTTTTGAGACCCCCGTCATGATCACCCAGACAAGACACGGATTTACTGTTTCCGTCTAACGCCACGTGTCCGGATCTCTTCTCTTCTGGCCATAAATAACGTCTTCATGTCTCTCAAGCTTCACTCAATATCACTACTTCGTTTTGATTAAAAAAACGAGTAATATTAAAACTAGTGTCCCAGTAGTGGGGCTTTTAAAAGCATAGTACATGATTCGACTAAAAAAATATATTCTGTAGTTTTTTCACTATTATTAAACAAATTGACAGTGGAATACCTCTATGACTTACCGTTATAGTACATAATGGGCGTAAATGAGAGGCAGAAGGAGATGACGGAAGGAAAAGTAGTTCCTAATGTACATACTCATTTGGTGCACATTTATTTACTTGTGAATTATTTTTCCCTTTCTCAGTACCGCTCTCACCTTCTCCGGAACACCAGCCACACCGTACCCATTAAATCACCCAGGAACTCAAAGGCTGCTCAATTTATGAGCGGGTTAAGTGTGATGAGGCCTTTAACGTGTCCGTAGTTTAAAGAACCATATGAGGAAAATGTAAAGGTACATACATCCGTAACAATAAATGACGAAATACAGCTTTAAAATATTGCTCTGTTAAGAGCATAAAGGCTTTGAATGAAGCTCCGATTGGTCTGAAGTGATCAAATGGAAGAAAATATTTATTTTTTGGAAGCTATATCTTGAATAAACATCCAAAATTATCTTTTTAAATTAAAAGTAAATTTATACTTTTATTCAGTTTTTGGATTTTAGGATACTAGGATTTAATATCGTTGTTTAATAACATGACTGAAATTAAAAGGAGTGAAAAAGACTCACCTTTTAAATTATGTAATCTGAAAGATGACATGTCAATTTTCAGGTATGGACATAAAGTGGTTAGACTCAGTGTGATATAAATAGAGAGAGAGAACGAGCATATAAAGATTCAAAGAGCAGATACAAACAAAGCAAATTCTAATTTTCTTCACATAAAGATCTGTACTGAAACAGGAAATTCTACAATATTTTTTGTGCAACACACGACTGTGCGCCACCTGGCTGCTAGCAATAAAATGACACCAACATCACTTCAAACCCAGACTCGAAAATTTAAAGCAGTACAAAATCAACCACGAACATTCAGCTCCTCGTTATTATTTTACTCCTCTCTAATTAGTTGATACAAATGTCGAATAATCAGACAGAAGTTCAGTGCTTCAGTAAAGGAATATAAAATGAAAGCAGTGTAGAATTGTCTTTGGGTGTTGATCATAGATCTATGGCAAAGGGTTTTAGCTAAAACACGGATGAGACGAGCGGATTCATCAGCAGTTGTCAAACATGACGCGTCTGAAATTAGAGGAATTTGTGCTAAAAAGAAGACTCGGGGAATGGGGGATTTATGTCTGTTTTTCAAAAAGCCCAATTTATGGAATCCCCAATAAGAGCCAAGCCTTTAAAAATTACATAATATTAGCAATAACACCCTCAAACTAAAGTCTATATTTTCATACTTGGGTGAGGAAATTTGAATAATATTAATGTAGCCTGGAGTCTTTTTACGGTATACAAGAAAATACAAAATAGCTGTCTGAAGAGGCGCATGACAGAAAAAAATAGAAAGAAAGAAAGAATGAAAGAAAAAAGAAAGATAAGGAAAGAAAAGGAAAGAAGAGAAGAAAAAGATAAATGAATGAATGAATGAATGAAAGACAGACAGACAGAAAAATAAATAAAAAAATAAACAAAGAAAGAAACAAAGACAGATAGAAAGAAAGAAAGAAAAAATAGACAGATAAACAGAAATAAAGAAACAATAAAGAAAGAAAGACACAGAAAGAAATAAAAAGACAGACAGAATGAAAGAGAAAGAATCAAACAAAACAAACAAAAAAGAAAAAACAGAAGGAAAGATCTAAAGAGAAAGATGAACTTGACTGTGGAGGTCGGTGTGAGCGGAGCTGCTGTTAGCTGTTAGCTCCAGGCTGAGGAGAGGGGCGCTGGGAGACCGCGGATGGAGATTCGTTTTCCTCTTCAGGAGCGAGAGCGGCGCGCCCGTAGCAAGTCTGTCAAAAAGTTGGAGCAGCTGTCAGGCACCACCCTCCAGATCAGGCTAAAAAAGGCCAACGGAGACTCGAAATAACCATCTTTTTGTGTTTGTTTGTTTCCGAGGTCACGTTTATTGAAGGAGCAAAGTGGACTTTTGTTTGGTAAGTTGTGATTCATCGTGCGGCTGTTTTGGGCCATTAAAACCATCAGCAGCTCCGACTGGAAAGAGCCGCGAGACTCGCCAGGGCTTTACAGCGACGCGCCAAATGTACGGACGAGTTATGACGGCTGTTCTCGAGGCCATCTTTGCTTTACAACAGGAATAAAAGTTTACGAACTCCGCAGTTTAGAGGCGTATTCTTTCGACCCGGTTAAAGATCACATACTTTAGCTTACGAACGTATAGCCAAGATGAGGCCTACAACAGGCTATTAAAACCACCTTATCCCTTGAATTATTATTTCTGAATGATTAGCAAAACGCCCTCTCCATTTTAACTAGGATGAGCAATTTAGGCATGCAAGTTAATAGACTAATAATAATAATAAACATTAAGCAACACCAATTAATTGTATACCTTGAATTTAATTTGATGTTTATTGTCAGTGCTGTTTATTTTATTTTTAACCAATTTTCATGATTTTGCATCAACCCGAATCCAGTCTCATTTCATTCATTATCTGTTGTTAGAGTTGTTTGTTTGCTTTTTTCCTGTTTTTTTATTTTATGATGCATTTTAAAGAACTTATATCAAAAGGAGTCGATGTAAACACACACACGTGCAGACACACACACACACACACGCATACCAAGACCTTCTAATTTACATTAATGTATTAATTTCTAATTTATTTGTGACTTGGAATGTATTTGGAAATCAATTTGTTTCTTTTTTGTTTTGGTATTGTTTCAGAGGGGGTACTTGGTTGGCATACCCACTGCAAACAGCGGCTTACTCAGTTTTCCTCAGTTTGCTGAGAATGGAAATGATGGGATGTTGCAAATGGAAAAGGCTGTAGTGTTATATTAAATATTGCATCTTACATAGCATCCCGGATACCTAAATGGGGTATAAAGGTAGGCAAAAAAGAGTTATCCACCTCCTTTGCCTTATCTGAATTGCTGCTAGCACTATTAGTGTTTAACTGGGCTATATGTCCTCTGAATCAAGATTATAACCCTGCCTATAAAACAGATGTTATTGAAAAGCCTGTAAAAGCTAATAAACGCTGCTATTCTGAAGAGGCGCGAGCTGCCTTTGTGATCTGGACGCGGCTGCAGGTAACTGAGCGGTACTCATGCATTTTTAACACTCTTACGTGAATACGGGAGGTGGAAATGGACTTGTGGGTGTGATACTTAGTGCTTTGTTCTTTCCTTTTGAAGTATTCAGAAATCCCCCGCCTGAGCGAATCAGAACCATAGAGAGATGAAGCTCGTGCTCCAAGTGAACCTCGAGCATTGTAAAATGTGACTGTATGATTATCTGCATCGGATTAGCCTTGACATCATCTCAGCTAAATGACTGACACTGTGACTCGCTGTTAACTCAGTCTAGCTTTAAGCATGGCTCCACAGAGACCAGCAGCGTCCTTCTGAGACTTCTCTAGCTGCTAAGAGCACATTAGAGTAGGTTACTGTTAATATAAACACATGGTTTGAGCCCTTGAGACGGCAACCACGAGGAACATATGGCACAAATGAGTCTGTCCAGGACAGTATGCCTTCAAAACTATTGCAAATAACAGCGTTGTTTTAAATGATTAAAATTTATGTTCGTGATGAATGTGGTCCACGTAGATCATTAGCCGTGTTTTGCAGGTCATTTCAACCAAAGCAAAACGGCATACTGTCACTAGCGCAGTTATGTTTGTAACCACAAATTTGTACATAGTTATATTTTTTTATTACGATTATTTGATTAATCGTCAAAATTTCGCCATATTACTCATTTACTCATTATAATTGATAGTGACTAGTTCACATATATGTTAACCTATATACAGTCAATGTTAACTTGGGCCTACATAGACGATTAATTTTCGAGAGCATTTAATGATATAACAGCTTTTTTTTAACAGCCAACAGAGTGTTTTGTAAACTTCTCATCCACTGAGGCAGTGTATTATATGTTCATATAGGTACAGTTTTAAAACTCTCTAAACAACTGACATTTAATTATTCCAATGGATCATCTGTATCATTATTCACACAACTGATACAAATTTTTTTAAGCTAGACTTTTCACTGTTTTACTGTCCGAGCTAACACTACATTGCACTAAGATGCAATGGCCTTATTGTTGTGTATTATTGTGCACACACACACCTATTACAAAAAATCATGTTATCAGTGAAGCAAACCTTACTGCTTCTCTGGAAAATGTGAAAATTTAAACAAAAGCACTTACTGTGCAAGCATAAATGTTAACAAAATTAGCAGTAGCTCCTTGGCTAATATATATTAATAACATATTGATGCATAAAAATACTTTGTATTAAAAAATTGGTCTCTGTCTGGTTAGCATTTACAACTGGTTAGCAGAACACAACAAACAAAGCTTGTGTCCGGTTATTACAGGATATTCTTTAAGCATTGAGTAACAGTACTCAGGAATCATGAATTCATCTTTTATTCCTAATTAAACATCATTACTTTTCATGATGAGATGATATGAAAAATATATATTATGAAATATCACGACTTTCACAAGCACTATTAAATATGCACCAAATATAACTAATAACGACTGATTTATGTGTAATTGCATAAAGCATTAATTGAGCTGAAAACTGGAAAACTTAAGATATCACAATACTTCAGTATATTTTCACAATACTCTACACACACATAGACACACACACAAACACACACACACTTTACTTGCATTAAACTTTTAAATACAAGTCATCTGCACTAAAACGATCCAGCCTTATTATGCTCTATGTAAAATGAAACATGCAGTTGTACAGTGTTCCAGAAGCACTGATGATATCCATACTTTGATATACTGTGATGTAATGTATCCCAATAAATATTTTAATACTCCCCAGCTATTTCCAGTAAATAACAAGTATTACCTTGGCAGGAATCACAAAATTGGAAACACCTTGCTTTCCAGAAGTGGTGCACTTGCACCTGAGAGTGGGGTGATTGGGGTTTAATTATCCACCAGTGGTGGGGGGCGGGGTGTATGAACATCTGTGCAGTCTGGAAAGGGCACTAGTGGTGTGACAGAGACCAGCAGCCCAGCATCTTGCAGTCATGATTATTTGTGTCCAGTGCTCCACCTTCCACAAATTTCAACCTGCAGCAGAGACAAGTAAGCGTGGATGATACGGCTTAAATATAACATTGCAATATTTGATGAGATTTTCAAAATACATTTTATGTCACAGTTCCGTTTTTCAAGGTTATGCCAACAGCCAGCATCAGCAAAACAGCAGTGTCATGTTTAGAAAAAGTAAAACTACCAACAATTATACATATATTTGATATTTAATGCTTAATAAACATTTTATGGAGGAACAGAAGGAGCAAACAAACAATTTGTGACAGTGTGAATAAAGAGCTGAGCTGGTATCCAGTCAGTTTCTTGCAGGTTATGTAGTTACTACATTGGTGGTTGTTGTTGTTTATCGGGTCTTTATGGATAGCCTCATGATGTATTCAAAAAAATGTATTGTGACATAATTTCTCATGAGTGAAAATCTTGAATTCCAAATGTATCTCCAAATATGTAATTCCATTTGACCACATATGTTGCTTTTTATATCGTGTGAAGCTTTTATGATGAGTAAACCAAAAAAATGCTACAAATGACTTACTTTCAACGCTATTTACATGGACTTACTTTAGAATTAAAGGACATGTTTGCCTTCTCTTAAAAAGTTCCATTCTTGAGGTATTTTTTGGGTAGTGGTGATGAGGTGGATCTAGTCAAGAGAGACATGTATGATTGTAGCATTTAAAGTTTGCATGGGCACATTTATGAGTTAGCTCTCAAATATCTCAAATACATCTATATAAATACCTCAGAACCTCCCTGCTGTCAGTTTAGTAGTTGTATTTCTCTCTACTCACACACGTCCCACCACTCACCCCCTTTTCCATTCCTTCTTTGCACTCTCTCTTGTGGCTTGCTCCATGTGAGTGTGTGTTATGCCTAAAAACAGTAGCTCCACTTCCCATGTCTCCTGTCTCGCAATACCCTTTCTACAGAAAAACATGTCCAGCCTGGAGGTCACCTCCCTAGTCTCTCCATTACTCATTCTTCCACTCTTTCTCTCTCTTAATGCCTGAGAATAGTCAGACTTCTTCTCAAGCCAAGTCAAATACAGCCTGCAACCCTGTCCTGCCACATGACAACCGTCAATCACACCCATCGTGTGTTCGTCTTAGCAAATATAAGCTGCCCGGACTTCAAATGGCCTAGTCCTGATGGAGAGAATGTCATGCTAGTGTACGTGTGTGTGTGTGTTGGTGTGTAATGGTGTATGCGGTTGGGTTGGGGTGGAGTGGAGTCAGATTTATGCTGTTCATGTTTGTGGCCATGGCACATTTAGAAAATGAGTGAAGGATGGAAAAAAGCAACTAAGAAAGAGGCATAAAGAAACCAAGACAAAGAATATCATCATGGTTTCTGTACTGGACAATGCTCAGAGGAAAATTACCACAAAAAGCACAACATGTTCCAAGACTCGTATGCATGAAGGATTGGTTTGGCAAAAATAATAATATTTACCCCTTACTCCAAATGTAGTCTATCAGCCAAGTCTGAAGTTTGCTTCTTTAAGTCTGCAGTAGAGCTATCAGACTAATACCTGTAGATAACACATAATGGAAGCCTATACCACAAATAATTAGCACTGCCTGTGTCACCATGCACTGGCCTAGTACCATGCTTGCTTAAATGGTTTGGGTAAAACTGTGCGGTTCAGGTCAATTTTAGTAGGCCATAGAACAATATACCCTCAAAGATACCTGGTCTATAAGGTCCAGTTTACCTTAAATGTTTGTTAACGTTTACTCCATTTAGCAGATGCTCTTATCCAGAGCGATGTTTTTTCAAGGAACACTGCATTTGCACACTTTCATAACTTGATGTTTTTAGAGTAATTAAATAGAAGTCAAACCAATGTAAATGCAATGGAACAGTTCATAGTTGAAGGTACTGAAGACATAGCTACCACCCCAGTGACAGAGTGGTTTTACATGCACAAAACGCATTGGCACCTTTTGAAAAATCATGAATACTGTTAGTCACAGGATGAAAGTTAATTGTTCAGCTACTTGTTAGGCAGTTTGGGCAGTTACTATAGACTAACTGTTGCTTTTTATAAGCTCTCTACATCTGGTCCAAATCAGGTCCTTTATGGTATATGCAGTTGTCTACTGTTCTAGCAGTACTGACGCTACCCATGATATGCCACAAATTTGATCAGGATAATGGTTGTAGTTAATGGTTGTAGATAATGATTAAATATTTCCAGTCTGTAGATAACTGTACTTAATGTTTATAGATAACAGCATGTTTTACATGATCAGAAACCACATAAACAAATCTACCTGTGATTACTTAACAACTATACATGGTTCGAAACAAGTGTGTAGTGATTTATATATTTAGTTTGGCTGATACTAATTGTTGGACACATAAAATGTCTTGACTGATCAGCTACATTTGGTACAAAGGGAAAAACTGTGTTATGTTTTTTCTTAATTTTTTTAACTAAACTATTGGCTCTCTGTCCAGAAAGCTCTGCGTTTGGAGTATGCTCTTCCAGCAGAGTCAGAATGAAAGCATGTGCAGAAGTAAATGAGTGCATGAAGGAGGGCTAGCCAGAGAGAAGTGGAGGGAGAAACAGCCCAGCATGATGAAATGTTTGTGTCTTGGCTTGCTAATTACACTTCGCCACAGCCCCGCTCGCAGAAACTTTCCGCTGTTGTCATTTCACCTCCCAGCTCCATCAAGAAAGAGAGTGGGGCCAAATGAGTTTCCACACACGCTGTAATTTACGTCCAGCCTGATTTCAGCGTTTATTTTTAAGCCCATGGAAAAACTCGGCTCTCTTTTCACACGCCGCTAATTTCACTGTGCTTTCCACAAAAGCCTCTTTCAAAATGGCCATTCAAATCATCCACATAAGCAAGCCCACACCTATAAATTACTGCATGACACAAGGGTGAAGCTCAATACTTTATGGCAGATCCCACTGACAAAATAGAATATGTCCCCAGAATAGGGCAGGGAGAGTTGCTTACCTAAGCTATGCTAAGATATTATCATTTGGAAATGAAAAGGGAAAGAAAGATTTATTGGAGGTTGGATGGTTCCGATTAGCACAGTGTGAATTAGATTGGTAAATGCCATTGGAATGTAATTTGGACCTTCTGTAAGCACTGAAAAACTGATATTACAGCTATAGAGCCAAAGTGGCATTGTACTTGTCTGGTGTACTTCTTTGTTAGTGCTCCTCCATCAGGCATTGTGATTACATTTACATTAAAAGCATTTGGTTGACACTCTTATCCGGAGCAACGTACATGGGTGCTTTGTGGTCCAAGAAAACATATCCCTCACACTTAAATTTGCTAGTAGACTAAGATTCTACCAGAAGTTATTATAAGTTATTTGTGAAGGTTGAATTAGTTAAGTTAGTTTATGACATGACCATGTAGTTGTTATCTTAAGTGTTCAGTGATGAGGAGGGTCTTCAGTCATTAGATTACATTTTGATGGTTGTCTTGATGATGGGAAAATAAGGAACTGTTTAGAAGGACACTGCTCTGACAAGTACCACTTAGTTGCTTAAGACAGGACAGTACAGGTGAATCGAGTCATTGTTTAAAACAACAGATATTTGCGAGTTGATTAGTGACATTCTTAGAAACATGCTTTTGTATTGGAAGTTAAGGAAAAAAGATATCTAACTAAATAATTATTTCATTGTGAAGACACACTCCAAAGAACTCCTGTAAAATCCCTCAGAATGAGGTTAGGAATTAACATTTAGGATTTCATGAGTGCTGGTGTGCTTGAAGCTGAGAATTCTTGGTTTTGGTTCTAGCTGAGATTTTTTGGTTTTGGTTCTAGAAACCAATTTTTTTTTAATGGGCCATACACACAGCATATACACAGCATAATGTGTGTATATATGTTGTCCTTAGCATAAAGAGCTTTTTAGTGATATATGATACAACAAGATTGATATGTTGCTAAATTTTGGAAAATGGGGTTACTATGATTGACTTAATTTCCTCTACTACAAGACCATTTTGGAAATACAAGGTTTTCTTATGATGAATACAATAAAAGTTTTCTTAATATCCAGTGTTTTCTGAATCCCTATCTGTAAAGCACCTTCATTAGACACTTTAAACTGCTTTTGGTGATTCTGCTTACTCTGCATTATTTTAAAATGTGAACAACCTGGCCCAGAACGCGTATACTCTTAAAATTAAAGGCACAGACAAGGGTTCATTCATAGTGAAGAATCACTTTTTGGTTCCATTAAGAAACTTTTAGTAGATGGCTCATTTTTGAAGAACACTTCTTTGTAGATGATGTGCAAACGCTGGGAGCTTTTTAAAAGGCACCTATTGTACTGGGTCTATACCAATAAAAGTTTTTTTCTAAGAACTGTAAACCCAAACAAAGCTTTATTCTGAAGAGTGCATATTAAATAGCAAGAACTAGAGGCCTTTTTATGTGCATGTGTGAGACAGACAGAGAAAGAAAGAAGAGAAAGGAATTTACGACACTGTCATGGGAGAGGAATGGGGGAGGGAAGTTGCATGCTGATGGCGAAGCCGTTGTCTTTAAGCTTGTAAACTGTTGGCTATTTTGGCGGCGCTGGCAGCGGTGTTTGGTTACGTGCATGTTTATATGGAAGTCAGCTTACCAGGGAGTCTGTGGGAAGAGCTGGAGTGAAGGTGTGACATTGTCCAGTCCCCACACATAAAACTTCTTGCACTTTGACCTCAGTGTAAAAGTGTCCATTTCACACTAAGCTAACTTCTGCTTCCAACAAGACTGAACCTTACAGAGCCAGCTGGATACCAAAGGCCACGAAACCAACTACTCTCAGATCAGAATTTAAGAACAGTTTCCACTGAGCTCTTTCCTTTTAATGTATGTGTGTGTGTCGTGTGTGTATGTGTGCGCGTATACTGTTACGTCTTTACCTTAAGGTTTTGAAATAAAATACTAAGGCATGAATGATTGTAAACTGTTTTTTTTTTTTTTGATTTTTCATTTTCATTTTCAAAATAAAAGGGAGGCTGTCCAGTCCATACATGGAATTGAACGTGCAAACACAGCCTTTTAAAGTCACTGTTTTTCCAGCCTAACACAGTTACACACAGTATGTTGGTCATGTAACATGAATAAAAAAGAAATGTAAAAATTAATAATGACATTTTTGGTATACAAACCCATGTAAGCATCATAAGAACACTCATGCGAACATTACTGCATTTTATCAGAGCATCAAGAGAACTGTAAATGTAAATGTAATGATATGAGTGAAGGTCAGTTGTGTGTGTTTGCTCTCATCATTAAATAAAAAAATAATTGGATTAATGGATTTTGACTGGACATATCAGCCAACACTGAGCTACACTGTCTTATATGATAACTTTGTTAACTAGGGCATAGCTGTGATTTCCCCAATTGTACAATTTTGTTTCATTAATTTGGGTTTCTACTGGACATTTATGATGTGTAAAATGAGAATGAATTGTTGCCAGACTCTCAGCTAAAGAGCATAAAAGAACAAACTCCCTACACTGTAGTTTAAGTTAACATAGATAATGAGATGTTTGTAATTACTATTGAAACAAAATATTTGAATGTAAATTTCCTTTTTTTGTATTTTTTGTATTCGCTACTGCCCTTATGGTAAGAAAGAGAGCATGTAGTGTGTGAGTCTGTATGTGTGTGTGCGTGTGTGTGAGAGAGAGGGAGGAAAGGAGAGAGAGAGAGAGATGTGATTTAGTGAGCGTGTGTTTTCACTGATTTTTTCTGAATAGTTGATTCGGCATCAGCTGGCCTATGTGTGTGCATGTGTGTGCGTGTGTGTAGCTGTGAAGCAGTGCTGATTGTGATAGTGATTGTGTTCTGGTTACTGGTGTGAATGGAACTGCTGTAAATCTGTACGAAGAGATTTAGAGAGGCCTCGGCCTAGAGCCGAGCATGCTCCAAGGGGAGCCCTCACACACACACACACACACACACACACACACACACACCAGACTGTAAATTCTTCCCTATAGACAGCAGCCTCCGCTTGGTTCCCGTTCTGCTCCTCTTTGTGCCTCTCCCTCTCCTCTATTTTCTCTTCATAAACACATAAAAGTTCACGTAAATGTGGCGCCACTGAACTGTCACATTTTCTTTCCTGAAAAGAATAAAACCTATTTGAGATTTGCTTGTTTTTGTGTTTGAAGTGTTTGGCCTTAACTGATGTAAGCATGTGCCTATAACAATTCATTGTTTTAACAAAACATCATGGGTCAGTTTCCTGGACAGGGATTAAGGCTAGTCCTGGATTACGTGGTGCTGTGAACAGAGATTTCCCATTGAAAGGGAAAGGGTAGTCCAAGACTAGGCTTAATCCCTGTCTGGGAAACCGACCACGTATGTCCAAAATGGCAATGTTAAAGGAGAAGAAAAATGTATTCTTGATTCTTACATTATTTTAAATTACATTACATTTTTATTCCAAGTATTTCAAACCATTTCTATCCATTTATCACAAAAAATGTTCACATGACTACAGTGTAGAACTATAAGAATCTTCCCTAGCATGATTTAGTATCACCTACTCTCACAGTGATCCATGACTATTTTATACATGCTTATTGATCAAATCCAGATAGAGAGTGAGCGAGACCCTTCTTTTATTTGATTACAGGGACACTTCATTTAAAGTGTAAGTGTATACTGATTTGGTTTTCTGTTTCCATTAGAGTGGACTAATGTCTTCTTTTTGACATGCCACAATGCTTCACTGGTCCATCCTGGGAACACCTTTTACAATAAACTCAATTTTCCAATAAAGATCTCTTACATACACCATGTTATTTTTCTGATTTAACATTTGCTTCTTCGCTGTGTTTATCTGTTCATTTTCTCAAAGATTTTTCCCCCCGAAATTCCATGATGTTGAAGCTACATCCAAGATATGCAGTGGAGAACTGTGACTATTAGAGCTTGACCTTCAGTTTGGACTATAAATATCAAAACAGTCAAAACATGAGATAAACACACCTGGACATGTCCAGGACTTCCACATTGCCACAGAGTGGTGTTATTCCTCACAAAATAGGTCCCACCGAATAAAAATCAAAATGTGACTATTTAATTCCACCGTCAGTTTGGAATTATGTTGGTTGTTAAACTGACACGTTAGGCAACCCAGCACCTAAAGTCCTAACCAATAGGAGATCTCACCTAGGTATGTCTACGTAGAGAACAAAAAACGATTATAAATCTGGATACATATCTGATTTCAAGAATGTTTTTTTTGTTTGCGACCTAAATTTAGTGAGAAAAGAACAGCACTACCAAATATAAAAACAATTCTACTGAACTAAACTGACCTAAAAATGACAGACCTGTTTTTTTCTGTTTTCAGAAATCAAGTTCCCCTCTAAAGATACCTTTGTGTAATATTTGTGGAAAACTTGTTAACCTTAGGTGCTCCTTCTGTGAACCGTACAGTACTGTACGTTTTCATTTATTTATGACATTACAAAGTTATTTTTTTTTATTTTGTATTTCAAAAGTGCGGAATGGTTATAAATACAGTAAAATGTCACTATGCAAAATGTTTTTATATATAATGTACTACCACTGCTAACTAAAGAGTTGAGTCCTCCAGACCGGTTCAACCACCATGGATAACCTGCATATGCTGCTCGCCCCCTTACCAAACTACTCACACAGACTTCAACAGAAGCTGCTGCTACAGCCTCTTACGGATTCTACTTTTGCAAACTACAGACTTGAATACCGATCAGTGATTAACGCTAAGGGCTCTTTTTGTTAGTCCTCTCCCCAGCATATATCTCCAGTGTCAAACAGAGGAGGAAGGGTTCCCCCTTTGAGTCGTGATTCCTCCTGAAGTTTCTTCCTCCGGCTTTAGGGAGCTTTTTCTTACCTCTGTCGCCTTTGACTTTCACTAGAGACTGGAACCTGCAGTAAATAAAACTGCTTTGTAAAAATGTCATTTATAAAAAAGCTATATGAATAAAATCAGCATTGTGGAATAGTGGTGAAAGGAGGTCACTGAGGCCAAAATGTCATCTTTTTTCTACTAATCAAACTGTTTCACTCCTCAGCAGTTCTTCCTGCAATGATCCCTTTCTGGTATGAGTACGCCTTATATGGTGTGTTACTGTGAATGTATTTGTGCAATATGACAAATACTAAATGCCAGTGCACTGAATTCAACATATCAACCTGGATAGAGAGAAGCTTTTTTACTAAGTCTTTAAGCCTTATGGCACCATGTGATCTAGTGTCTTGTTTGTACAGCACATTGAGATTTGAACTGCATATAAATGTTTGAAAAACAAAAATTTCATTCACATTAGTTAACATTTGCTGTTCTTATAGACGAGTCTGCATGAAGGGCATCATATGCTCATATTGCATTGAACTACGGACTGATGCTTGTAGTGATTCATATAAACCCAGCCCACTCTCCATATCCTCCAGCATCACCCTCCTCTGTCCTTTCCCCAATCAACTTTCTGTTTCACCTTGACACCTGAGCTCAGCCAAGTTCCAAGACCCTATCCAGCACCCTGTCTAGCAACAAGGCTATGCTTTACTCCCTGTAAACAGTCAGTACAGAGAATAACCAGAGCACTCTTGCAATCCCACAATGCTCCATGATTTTTAGTAAACAAACAGTAGACTACTGTTTTATATATGACAAAACATGGCTACTGTGGTAGAGTGATGAACATGCACTTGTAAGGATATAATTCATAAAACAGTCCGTTCAAAAAGATAACATGCAAACATATAACTGTACTCTAGTTATGAATAAGATCTTGATATGTATCCATACAGTGCTAAGCTAAAACAGCAGGCCTTGAAAGTCTGTCCTCTGTACAAACTCGTTTTCCCCTGTCCAAACTGCCCCCATCCGCGCACACACACACACACACACACACACACACATATACACAGACACACACACAAATAGACACACACTCCCCTTGCATGGTGAATGTAAATGAGATGGAACAGCTGAATTTGTAACGCCAGCGACAGTAATGCTAATGGCGGGTAATAATGGCCGCAGTGGACGCGTCAGCATTAGCGAGAGCGCTAGCTGAAATATGGCTCGTGACGAGGATCTAAATCTACTTAGCATTGATTTTGCAGTTTTGATGAAAATGCACCATGGACCTGGAGGGCTCCCTTAAATCAATTGCACTCCTCTGAGAGAGAGACCCAGGGGCGGTTAGCTGGACAGGCCGAGCAGCGAGAGTCCAGACGGACTAATCGCAGCCCGAGGCGTTCCACGTCGCCAGTAGCATTTAGGTTACAGGACAATATCGAGTATGTATCAAACACCATGTGTACACCTGGTTTAAGTGTTCTGGCAAGGTGAAGGTGACCCCTAGGGAGATGAAGAAGGAGTCATGTAGAATAGAATAGACTGGACTAGAATAGAATAGCATAGAATAGAACTGAACCATGTTGTCCTACCAATTTAGGTTTGGCATGTATAAACTATCAAGTTTAGAATTTGGCTGCAGTAAGTCGTATAAAATTATTCCAGTATGACATGACTGTTCAGTTTTTAGGTGTTAAATTATTAGGAGAACACTAGGAAGCTGTTGATCAAAATTTGGAAATCAGAGATGTTTCTAGACGATAAGAGTAGAGTTTGTTAATGTGATAATATGAGACCTATATAAAAGCTGTTTTGAAAATAATGGTTAATAAAATTAATATATAAAATTCATAATTTTCATAAGTTCATAAGTGGAGATCAAATCTTAAACCCTGACAACAATAAATAAATATGCATAAATAAAAAAATAATTATTACATAATAACACTATAGTTTTTCTTAATTCAAAAGTTTTTGAATTTTGAAATATCACAAAACACATCTTAAAGTGTCTTTTGTTGAATAATTTCTAAATGCAAATTAATGTGTATAAAATAACAAAAATATTAACATGCAAAGTGACATTCCACACTAAATGTAGTAGAAATTACCTGTTTGGTTTTACATGAATCAATATAAAATACATTTCTATTAATAAACAAAAATAATTTCTCTTAAACAGTAATAAATCAGACCCAATCTCAAAAACCTTATACAAAGGATAAAATAACATTTCAGACAAGTAAAATCAAAGCATTGCTTTTTTTGGCTCTTGAAAGTATATGCTTGTATGTGCCCATGTTTGTGTGCTTTCAGTGACTGTATGTTCATGACCTTGCCGCAACCCCTCTGTGTGAATGACCTCTGGATGACCTGTATGTGGAGGCGTAAGGGAGGACAGATGAGCTTGCAGTGAATAGAGCCAGTGAGAGGAACACTGCAGCACACTGCAACGCCACCCAGACGCCATTGTCCTCATACCTCCCTTGCACCCACTCCATCACACACTCACACATCCAGTCTCTGCACCAGTAGACTACATACCTGCAAGATTTACCATAAATGTAACACTTTATGAAGTAATGTTTATAAAGTACACCTTCACAGTGTCCAGTGTTACAAACACGTGCACGGTATGCACTAAAGGAATATTCCATCAAATTCATTATCTCCACCCATAATATAATGTGAGAAGAAAAAGGTTCTTACAGCTAAACATCTATAAATGAAATGTCATTTTTGATTCCTCGCAATGTGACCACTCATCATGAAATCCATGCAGTGCAAAATGCAGCTGAAAATGCAGTTTTCTTATAGCAGTAATGCTATACCTGCGCTGAAACTGAGGAA
>JBBPCX010000028.1:9753106-9763546 GCA_037974365.1 Hydrocynus forskahlii | reverse complement strand
TTCTTAAAGCCCAGTAGTTTTATTACTGTAAATTAAATTAAAAGAGGCTGTTGAGCTCAGTCACCGTCCAATGTCTGCTTTAACCAGCAGGTCTCTACAATACAGTACTCTTCCTGAAGAACCTTGAATAAGACGCACTGCTGATGAACAGTAAATTATTGAACTGTAAAAATTATTGGTGATTACCCCTATATTTTACTGTATTTTTATTACTAAATATTATCTAAAAAATCCAAAAATGTTTTATCTAAAAATGTATTACTATACAAATTAGCTAGCCTATTTTCTCTGTAATATTTAGCTAGCTATATTTGAGTATGTGTTTGATGACAAAATTAAGCAATAAGGTGAATTAGTTAAACTGGTCACAGTTCTTGTATATATTTTTTTTTAATTAAAAAGTGTTTTATTAAAACTTTAAAGCCACAAAAAATAAGTGTCACACACACGGGTTACATGACATACAGGAGGAATCAGAATGAGCGTGTCACATGGTATAAAAGGCCAGGTAAACAGGAGGTGGTTGCACAGTCATTGAGTCTTCACCCTAAAACCAGTCAGCACCTCTTCTTGGGACCGTGAGTACTCACTGCCATACATATGTGTGTGTGTGAGAGTGTTGATTCGGTGGGAATCCTTACTCTGTGTAGAGCACTCTTAGATCAAATTTCATGAACCACCTACTCTCTCGCGCTACTCAGCCACTGGGTTTATCCTTCACGCTACACAGTGAAACAGTAGGACAGGAAGTGCGATGTTTTTATAACTAAGTTGAATCTTCTTTTTGAGTTTCAGCCTGGCTGTTACACCAGCGATAGAAGCCGGGTCGCAATTCTCAGTTATCTTTTTTGATCATGGATCTTTCATCACCACCTTTACTCCTGGGGTTTGCCTGGCTTCTACGGCACAACCCCTTGATTTCATGGCCACAACGCCAAATTCTTCAAAGGGGCTCTATCTGTCAGGAGCTCTCCGGGCGAAGGCTGGGATGTGCTCAGGAGAGTCTGAGGCCCCCAAAGTTGACCTCGAGACCATTACCGTGACCTGGCTGCTGTCATGTGGTCATGTGGTCATGTGGTCAAAGTCCCTCCACATCGGCCGTATGATCTGGCGATAGATCTCCTTCCAGTGTGGTACCTCCCTGCAGCCGTCTGTACTCCCTCTCAAAGACCGAACAACAAGTGATAGAGGAGTACATTAATGATGGAGTTTGTCAGGGCACTATTTGACCCTCTACATCTCCAGTGGCCGCAGGGTTCTTTTTTGTGAAGAAAAATGCGGGGAGTCTCCGTCCGTGTGTTGACTATCGGGGCTTAATGAGATAACTGTGAAGAATAGGCACCTGCTTCCACTCACTGATACCACCCTGGACGCCCTCTCTGGTGCTTAAATTTTCATAAAGTTCGACCTTCAGAGTGCTTATAATCTGGTTTGCATCAGGGAGGGCGATGAGTCAAAGACAGCATACATAACACCGACTGGGCACTATGAGACCCTGGTTAGGCCCTTTGGTTGGGCCTACTTGGATGATATTCTCATCTACTTCAGGACCTCGGAGGAACATGTCCAGCATGTGAGGGCGGTCCTGCAGAGGTTGCTGACCCACCAACTTTTCCTTAATTTGGAGAAATGCGCTTTCCACCAGCGCTCCACCACAATCCTGGGTTTTGTGATAACCCTGCAGGGTGTGGTCATGGATCCCCAGAAACTGGAGGCTGTATGTCATTGGCACCTACCCAAGACATTGAAACATTTACAGCACTTTCTGGGGTTTGTGGAGGTTCATCCAGGACCTCATTTCAGTTGCAGCACCTCTTACCGCTCTCACCAAGCCTCCCCAGGGTTCCATCTCAATTCTCAAGCCGTGGAGGCTTTTCATCATCTGTGCCTAATCTTCACCTCTGCTCCCATCCTTCTCCATCCAGATACTGGTAAGCCATTCGTTGTGGAAGTGGCTGCCTTCGATGTGGGTGTAGAAGCCATCCTCTCCTAGCGAGGTCCAGACCAGAAACTGCATCCCTGCAGGTTCTTCTCCAGGAAATTTAACCCCACTCAGCAGCATTTTGGTGTAGGGGACCTGGAGCTGTTGGCCATCAAGTGGGCTTTAGACGAATGGCGTCACTGGCTCCAGGGCGGCGGTGAACCATATATGGTCTGGACAGACCACCAAAATTGCTTACCATCCAGCAGACTAAACAACTGAATCCACAACAGGCGTGGTGGGCACTTGTTTTTGAACAATTTCACTTCCATCTTTCATACCATGCGGGGTCCGAGAATACCAAGGCTGATACCTTATCCCGTCAACATGAGGCTGAAGCTCCCCGGACGGATCCCACGCCTGCTATTTCATTTCGCATCACTGTGTCTTCACTTCAACGGGAGCTGGAGGATCGTGTCCACCAGGCACATGCCTTGCATCCTCCTCTGTTGGATACGCCGTCTGGACGACTATTTGTCACTCCAGTGGGGCAACTTTTCTTGTCGCCGGCCACTCAGGAGTGGCACAGACTTCCGATTTCGTACGGAGAGCATTTTGGTGGCTATCCATGGCCAAGGATATTAAGAACGTCGTCCAGGCATGTGTGGTGTGCATCAGGGCGAAGACCATGAACCAACCAGCTCTGCGAGAATTACAACCTCTGCCCATTCCACGAAGACCCTGGTCGCACATCACACTGGAATTTGTCACTGGTCTACCAGAGTCACACGAGAAGACGTGGATTGTTTTTCCAAGGCTGTGCACCTGGTGGCACTAGCCAGACTCCCCACGGCCAAGGAAACCGCAGAATTATTATTAGAGCACGTAGTCCGTTTGCGTGGGTTCCCCAAGGACATTATCTCGGACAGAGGGCCCCAGTTCGTGGCCAAGTTCTGGAAGGCCTTCTGCCGTCTGACCATCTGTAGTCAGACGGAGAGGACAAACCAATAACTGGAGCACTTTCTGAGATGCCTTGTAGCGGATGTGCAGTGCACCTGGGCCCGCTACCTCATCTGGGCTGAGTTATCCAATAACCTCCAAACAACAGCTGCCACAGGGCTCAAGCATGTAACAGTTTCCAACCTCCAAAGTTTGACCATCAAGAACTGGAGGCTGATGTACTGTCAGCCAGCTGGTCCACTAGTGCCGATGGCTGTGGTCGCAAGCCTGCAATTCCATCCAGCGGGCCAACGACTGGTACGTACAACAACATCGCTGTCGGCACCCTCCGGGACAGTTGTTCCATTTAGGTGACAAGGTCTGGCAACCAAGAATCTTCATCTTCGCACGGAGTCCAAAAAGCTCACTCCCCGCTTTATTGGACCTCACAGGATAATTTATCGGATAAACCCCGTCACCTTCCGGCTCCAGCTGCCTGCTACGTGCCGGGTCCACCCTGTGTTCCATGCTTCATAATTAAAACCTGTTTATTTTTCTCCTCTACAGCCTCAAGACCTGGCCCCCTGCCCCCCCGGATTGTGAACAGTGGACCTGTGTATACAGTCCGGCAGATCCTTGACTCACACCGTAGGGGTCATGGCACCCAGTACCTGGTGGACTGGGAGGGCTACAGTCCTGAGGAGCGATCTTGGGTTCCCGGTCGGTTTGTCTTGGATCCGTGCTTGATTCAGGACTATCGTTGGCAGGAATCCTCCCATCTGGGTCCGTCTAGTGATGGTCCTGGAGGGGCGGGTTACTGTCATACACACGGGTCACATGACATACAGGAGGAATCGGAAATGAGCATGTCACATGGTATAAAAGGCCAGGTAAAAAGGAGGTGGTTGCTCAGTCATTGAGTCTTCAACCTCAGACAAGTCAGCATCTCTTTTTGGGACTATATGTACTCACTGCGATACCTTGTGTATATGTGAGAGTGCTGATTCCTGTGGGAATCTTTACTCTGTGTAGAGCACTCTTAGATCAAAGTATGTGAACCACCTACTCTCTCGCGCTACTACAGGGTTTACTCTTCACGCTACTCGGGTGAAATGGTAGTGTTCTTTTGTTCCGAGACAATAAGGTTAAAAATTAGACTTACTCTCTACAAAAAAACCCCAACATAATAACAAAAACCATAAAAATAACCCCAACATGTATCTTAAACTTATGAATTTTAAAGTCTAAAGATGCTTATGCTTATTGGTTTCAGAGTCAAACTGAAGTTTACATTCAATGACCATGTGGAAAAGAAGATCCAAATGTATGTACACCTCCTTTAATATTTTTTCCTCTCTCTTTTCATGCCTTGTTCCTTTCTATGCTTTCAGTCCCTTTGAAGCCATTCATCTCTCCTTCTCTCTCTCACTCTCTCTGTTTGTTGTGCAGTACCCCCACCACCACCCCACACTCCTCCTTGTCTTTGTCAAGCCTAATGTTCTCAAATGGAGGGAAATTAAAGCAGGGAAGCCATGCATGTCGCACCCTAACTCTTCCCCCGCGGGCCTATTGGGCCATGGCATGCATAATGATGAAGCACATGCTACCCAATCTCCAATTCACTGCCTCAGTCTCCCTCGCCCAGTATACCACAAAGACCACACAAACTCAGTAGCCTCTGCCAGATAAAAAAGGATATTTCCATTACCTCCTGTAGGATTACAGCTAAATGCTGATGTGCTAAACATACAGCCCAACCTTAACCTTAACCCAGGGAACCAAAAACCTATCTTTATGCACTCTTTTTGACATGAGGATCAGCCAAATGTCCCCACAGCATCAAAATGTTGGTTACCTTCAATTGGGGGGCATTCGTCACCACAAAGAACCTAATACATATGTGCACACATATATCAAATGAGCAGAGCACACTGCTACCCTCTAATGTTGCTTTCTTACATGTCACCTATTCACTTTTGTGCAGTATGCCTCTTTTGTGCAGAATCTCTCTCTCTCACTCACTCACTCACACACTCACACACTCACACACTCACACACTCACACACACTTACACTCAGGTGAATGTCTTTCAGCAGGGGCATGAGACAGTGTTGACTTGTGAGCTTTCCTGCTGGAGCTGTGTGAAATTTTAGGACAGATCAATCTGATCTCAGTGCAGACGTCTGTCTCTGACTGACTGACTAATAGCCTCTCAGTGTAGATCAAGTGACACCAAGACACCAAGAGAGGAGTGTATGTATATGCATGTATGAGGGTGTACATGTGTGTGTTTGTGTGTGTTTGGTATATGTGTATATGTCTAAGACACAATGAGTGTTTTGTGTATATGCTTTTGTGTTAGTGTTTTGTGTGATGTGTTTGATAATTTGATAATAATTTGTATATGTATTTATCTACCTAATTGACCAGCTGAGGATATATCTATATATAGGAGGATACAAAGCGAAAACATATGTAGTATATATGTATAAAATATGTTTAGTATTTAGAATTCCAAAATATAAATAAATAGCAATTAAAAATTAAGGGCAACTGGTGGCCTAGTGGTTAGGGAGTTGCCCTTGCACACCACTGAGTTACCCTTGAGCAAGGTACAGTCCATACACACTGCTCCAATGCCATTGTTGGCAGCCCACTGCTTCAGTCAGATGAATGTGTTAAATAAAGATGACTAAATTTACTTCCAAAGGATCAATATAGTATGTAAAATAAAAAAGAAAAAGTAAAAGAGAAAAAGAGAATATGAGCTTACAAGCTGTCTGTAAGCAGAATACAGATGACAGATGAAAAACATTTCATCATAGTGGCTCAGCTGAGATCATTTCACACGCATTCATATCCTTGCATTTACGGTTTTAATTGAGATGCCAAGACAGCTTTAAAAGACCTACTGAAATGACCCAAGCTCTGACCAGCATATGTGTTCCTGATAACTCACTTGAAATGCTGAGGTCAGCTCAAACCTAACAGAGCCTGCAGCCCTACAGCACTGCACAAGCTACCATTACCACTTCTAACTGATCACTGATCATGGCATGAAACTTTTGAGGAGTCACCCGTTCCCCTCCAGCGGCCCATGGCCAACCTGAGGCTATAGTCACCCTCCAGAGGCACTGGGGGTCAGCCATGTTGGAAATGGACATGAATGAAACAGTGATTAGCCAAGGGGCTGAAAGAAATTAGCAAGGGGCACAGCTAGCCTACCTACACGCAATGACCAGCTGGTAGTATAAGCATATAGGTTAGTACAAATTATCATTACACAACGTAATGCATTATGCACCTTCTTTTCAAGCATTAGCCAACCATTAGTGGAATGTAAAATCAAATATCCTAGCTATGGGGCATACAACGTACATGCTTAAGTTAAAATATTTAATTTAATTCAATTTTATTTATATGGCACTTTTTACAACCTAGTTGTCACAAAACAGCTTAACAGAGTCCAGGTCCGAGCCTGTCAGAGGCGAGGAAAAATTCTATTCTTTGTTCCCCGGTCTAGGAACAAAAACCAGGGAGGAGCTAAAATACTAACCTTACAGCAGCAGAGTAACAACAACAACTTACTTTAGAGAAGATGTAGAACAGTAGTATTTCCAGTCACAGAAAAGTGAATAGAATTTGTCTGTTAACAGTTAACAGAGTTACTGCAACTTGTATTAATTTATTAATTAATTTTTACCAGTCAATAGCAATGACAGCAGTATTTCCACATATGAACATTCCACACCTAACTGAACTTAAAACATGTTGGATGATGTGATATTCTACAATAATACCATGTTTATTGTATGCATGGCTGTTGAGCTGGGGGGTGATCAAGGCACTGTGTGCTGCAGCAGCAGGCAGACATTAAACCAGTTAAAAAAGCTGCCATTACGATGCCAGTGGCCATGATGGTACAAGTTAAGTCTTAGGATAAACCAGCGTCAGACATAAAATCCAGGTCTCTAGGTCCAGGCAAAAACATTGTTATCACCTCTTAAACAATTGCCGTTTCACAGTTTAACCATTTTCTGTGGTTATTTTCCACACAGTTACTTGTATAAGCTTTTGGTTACCAGAACAGGCCTAAATAAAACTGTAAAATATCCTTCACATGCCTACACCTACCAGACTTACCCAGCAACACAAGTTATCTATGGCTCACACACATCATGAAGTGATAAACTCTCATGCTTACTGTGACACAAAGGATATTTCTTGGGTTTCTGTGTTATGACCTCAACCACATCTATAAAAATATAGCTGTGATGGGATCAGCAGTCTTACAAAAGGCTAGTGAAATAAACTGAAAATTGTGGCACATAGCTGTTACCAATGTAAAATTGTATTGTGATGAAGGTGAAAAAATTATCATGACACATTGAAATGTAACAGAATTTAATCATTTAACAGCTGTTGCAGGAACAGTTGACCGACCATACCAATCAATATTGACTGACATGTAAATATCTTTCTTGTTTAGGTAGGAAATTCACATCATTGTGGTGAATGCAGTTTGAAGGTTAGGCTACAAAACAAATGCAAAGCTGAGGATATATAATATTCGAACTGAGAAGACATTGCTCTCAGCATTGCTCTCAGCTCTTGCACTCTTGGTGCAACGGCCCTTCTTGTTGGTTCAGAGCAGGGTCCAGTGGCCGCCTCCCCGGTGCTAGGTTAATGGGCTGGCCAGAAAGCAGCTCCCTCCCAGCGCTGGAGACACTGTAAAACATTAACGGCTCACCGCAGGGATCCATGCTTGAGCCGGGCCCACCAACCAACCCCCATTATTCATTAGACGAGAGCGTTATTTATTGCCTTCTGGCACAAACACAACAAGCCAATTAATAATTAAGCATTTCCATCCGCCTTCATATCCTCTGAGTCAGACGAACAGACCAGGAGATATGTGCATGGGTTCGTGAGTGGAATAACTTCAGAACTTAATTCAGAAAGTGGCAGTTAAGAATCAACTACCATCTGGAAGTCGCAGCCGAATTCAGTCAAATTATAAGACAGACTCGATTGTAACTTCAGTATAATGTGCAGAGTATAAAGTGAGTGTTTTCATTTTCAAAATAAGCACTTTTCTATTCTAATTGGTACAGATCATTTACGTAGTCCATTTTTGTACCTCATTTACAAAAATAGTTTTTGAAAAAGATCTCATTTGAAAGGTTATTCAGGCCTAAGGTTCTCAAATAATCCTCAGGGACTCGCAGAAAGTCCATATTTTACCTGTCCCTATGTGTTGTAAGTTGAAATAAAGTAATAATGTGGACCATCCCGGATTCCTTGAACTTTTACATTTTATTTCCATATTTTTGATTGTAGAGTGAATAGGCCTCTATTGACAAGATCGTTTATTGAATTAAATGTAGCATATTAGCACCATGCTGTGCACTGATGTCACTGTTTGTCCACAACAGCCATGATGAACTGTTTTGTTATCTCAGTACAAGCTCATTCATTTCCGTACCTGCCACTGTCTGACAACCACACCGTGATGCATCCTGGGGTATTATATCATAGCACTGATGCTGCAGGTTTTGTGTTTTCCCATAAACACCATTAGTTTTATGCCAGTCAAACGAAGTTGCTGGATCTCAAATAATTATGCAAAGAAACACAGCAGAACTATTTTATTTTATTTCAAGATGAATTAACGAATAGAAATATTCCAAAACTTCTCGGAACTAAATGTTGAAACATTCATATGTATTGCAATTAAGAAAGTTTTTCCTCTGTCTTGTATAAAGTTATTTGAATAAGCAACTACTCTTTAAGGCTTTCTAGTCATTTTCAGTGGCAAATAATATGGCTACATGTGTATTGTAGACGCTGAGGCCAATGGTTCCTATCACCATCAGTGCAAAAAACTCAAAACAAATAAAGAATGTTCTTCTCTTGTGATAAAGAATGTTCTTCTCTTATAAAGTTAATGTTTTCGAGCTATAAGGTTTTCATGTGCCTATATGCTATCCAGCAGTTGGAGAGGAAAGCTCTCTCTCTGTCTGTATCATCAAATCTGACATTTCTCCAAACACCTGATGCATATCTAATCTTTTTCATTTTAGACCTTGTCATTTCAGATGTAAACAGTTTAAAAAAATTCAAAAATACAGACAAAATTTGAGCCACTGCTGTTTTTAGCTATGCTGTTTACTTTTGTCCATTTGTATAGACACCATTAGGTCATATAATGTAAGAAACCACATATGTTGATTTAACATTACTTAACATGATAACACAGTTTGAGGGCAATGTGTGATGCTACAGCCAAGCAGTTTGCATTATGCCAATGTGCTACTATTACCTTCACTTACTTACTGGCTAAATTAGCCTCATAGTGTCAGCACAAAACTAAACACACAAAGATGTCTTGGCTGATTGGTAAGGATTTAAGGTGTTCAATTGTGAAGAAACAAATTTCATTACAACCGTGGCTTACAGGTGTAGACATATTAACACATTTCAGCACATACTAATAGCCTATTTGACTACAAAAATGCAAACCTCTAAATATAAAGGAAAGCACTACATACTAAAGTAAGCTCATTGCAGTCCTCTCCTGTATAATTTGAGCTGTCTCTTGATGATAGCATATGAGAATTAGCCTATGTAGTTTAGTAACGCATGTTCAGGTGAAGTCGTTAGAATAGCCATTGTGTTTGGTGCTGCTGTGTGGAGTGGCAGTCATATTCATTCGAGTTTCTGCTCGGCTGGAGCGCTTAATGCAGCACAGGCTCCGCTGCCCTTACTAATAGTGCTCATTTTATTTTGGCGGACCTGGAGGTGTCTGTCCATCACCACATCTATATCGCAGGGTGTGTGTGTGCGCACTGTGTGAATGAACGCCTGAAGACACAGAGGGAAAGAAAGAAGGGGAGACATTCAAATCATGCAGCATAATGTTATACATTTCCCCAGTTTCTTATAAATTATGTGTTGTCATTCATATTGCTAATACACTATAACGTTCCAACAGCTATTCATTTTTTATGCAAAATGCTAAAAGAAGGTCTAAGTCAAATTCTTATGACTACTATCATCAAATCATCATTTGTGATTAATTTACTTCATGGCTGAATCACTAAATAGTCTAGAACCAATAAATCAATATTATATCAATCAGATGCAGGATACAGATGGGATCTGAAATGAGCTCTTTCTGTCTCTCTGTTGAGTGTTTGGGCTTGCATGTGGCTGACTGAATTTGTGTGTTCATGTGTGTGGTATGTGTGTGTGTGTCACAGAGAGAGAGAAAGAGAGAGAGAGAGAGAAAGAAAGAAAGAGAGAGCCATATGGGGCGCAGGAGAGGGACTCCGTACACAGATGGCAGATCACACAGCATTTTCGCTTCCATTTATCTCTCTCACTCATTGCTACACACACATGTTTCTTACTCTTTCTCTCACTGTTAGAGTCACTCATTTGCTTTAAAAGTAAGTGGCATCACAGTAGCACCAATGGCACAAAGTTGTGACTACTCAACCTTATTTATGTGCATTATACATGGTATCTTAGACTACATCTCTCTCTCTCTCTCTCTCTCTCTCTCTCTCTCTCTCTCT
>JBBPCX010000028.1:9735038-9745658 GCA_037974365.1 Hydrocynus forskahlii | reverse complement strand
AGTAGGAATTGGGTTGATGGGCTTTAACAGGGAACAGGAGTGTCATTATCCAGGATTCACTGAAAATTATTAATTGGTTAATCAGTCTCATGCCTGGGCTGGTAATTAACTCCGATGTTTTAATATTCAGGATGACTGCTCTCTAGTAACCAGCTTGCATGCTAAATATTTTTCAAGCAAAGTACATTTGTTCTGTTTTTGCCTTTCATAGTAAATTGAGTGCAAAGAATAATTTCATTCAGATATCTTTCAACCAGCTCTTTATAGACCCCAAAAGTAATTATTCAGACGACAAGGGCAATTGTCAAACAATTTGTTCAAAACTAAACCATGCATTTTCAGCTTGCCAAATAGAAGAGACTAAAGAGAGTAAATATTTTCTCATTTTAATATACATTAGATTTGGAAACTATTCCACCTTAATTGATTTTGCTCCAGTTTGTTATTTTTTCTTCATTTCATTTGAAGAACTAGAACAACAATTACAGTAAAGACATGTCAATGTGCCAGTGATTCTGTGAAGATTCCACATCAGTAAGCTTTACAAATCCATCCATGTGAATTCAAAGTCAAAGTCAAAGTTAACTTTTCTGTCATCTCAGGTATACACACATATACAGTGAGATGAGATGACATGGCTTCAGATTTGACAGAGTACAAAAAGACACAGAGTACACATACATAAATAAGCTATAAATTGAAACTCTAAACAAAATAGACTAAATATACAATGTTATAATAAGCAATATGACATAGTTACAAGCAAGGCAATCACACTGAAGCTCATTGTGTGTGTGTGTGTGTGTGTGTGTGTGTGTGTGAGAGAGATGTGGGGCTGGTGGGATATGATTACCATAGGCCCTTATAATCTTTATTTGGCCCCTTAACTTGCTCTTGAGACTCATGCATGGGTACAGTGTACCTAAAGCATTAGATTAGTAGATCAACTTGGCAGAGACATTGCAATAGAAAGCGAATTACATCGTCTTTTTGTATCACCCAGGTAATTTCCTGCACTGGGGACCAGAAAATTTCTACTAGTCTCCATGTGAATGGAGGTAGTTGTGCGGTTTGTGACTACACCTTGGATAAGGTACTCCCACCCTCAGAATACTTATTCCTTAAGGTCCACAGAATCCTTTAGCACCAGGTATAACCATTCCCTTGTAGAAGCTGACTTTTGTTAAGGAGTTTAGAAGTTAATAGAGGAAAGATACTTTAAGGAACCTTAAGAAAAGCTGTTGAGAATTAATGAGGGTTGTCGTGTGGGTGGGGTGGGGGGTGTTGTTTGTGGGTATGTGTGTGGAGGAAGGGGGTTGGGGGGTGGGGGGTTGGGGTGTCCTAGATAAGCACCTTGCTGTGCTTGAGCTAAGTTGCTTTGTCCTCAGCTAGCCAGCAGGGTAGCATTGACCACAGGCTATATACAATTAAGCAGAAATAGGATGCTAATGTGCTAATGCACATGCCTAATGACTCTGTTTAGTGAGTTGCCTACTAAAATAAAAGTGATCAAGTCTATATAAGTTGATGAAGTGGACAGGGTTGGTCACTTTCTGTTAATTAACATGACGTTAACTTTTTTTTTTTCTTTGCCGCAAACACGTATTTATGGTTGTTTGGCTGTAAAGGAGTATACAGGGATATATCCTAAAGGAAGGTTTTCTTTGTAAAAAGTTCTAATAGTTGACATTTGAGTTTACGAGCATGCTAGATGTGTTTAATGGCTGTTTACTTGAAGTTTACAAGCATCAGAAGGTTGGCCTATGTGAGTGTAAACTCTGTTTTAGTGTGTGTATGTGTGTGTATGCATGAGGAAGCACCGGCTCTGCACTCTCAGAGGAAGCAGAAGAGCTCCTCAGACAGACAGGAAGTCAAACGCAGCAGGAGGCAAAATGACTGACATCCCTTCGCACACACATACTTACACACATACTCTCGAAAGCAAGCTGATACCCCACAGAGAAGGTCCCTCAACCCTCTAAAATATAGCTAACGTGCACACATTCATTTTCGGAGCATGTGACAGCTCAAGATTTCACCCTGCGGCCCCATCAACCCCAGTCCCAGGCCATGCTGTTTTCCTATGGGTCACTCCACCCCTCACCGTGCCACGTTCAGACCAATCATTCTCATGGCCAGAGAGGACATGTAGCTGCTGTGCCGGAGGCTCGGCCCAGCGCCTGCAGAAGCCTCCAGGGTCTGGCGGCTCTTTTAGTCTCCGCTACCCTTGCTCCTATCCAGTTCCTATCCGGTTCCCTGCGTTCCAACATGGTCAGACATGGGGGCAGCACCGGGGGTCATCCTTCACGTCATTGGGTCACTTCCCGCAGAGCCTTCCAGCTTGCTCTCTGCTTCCCAGATGCATGTTTCCAGTCTGACTGGGCATGCTCAGTGCAGACCGGCCCTGAATCCCTGCTGTTGTTCTCCTGCCTTCACCTGCGGCTCCACAGGGGCTCCTGCTGTTCCCAGATCGTAAAACTGACATGGATGTTGTTTTTTGGTTCTCGACGCCGTAGCGTGTGAACCAACCATTCAGCCAACATCCTCGAAGGGTGTGTTGATTTGTTATTTGAAGGACGGTAAGGGCGAGTTGCAGTGAAGCTTCAAGGCCCCCATACGTCCACTTTTCACCTTGAGAGCAGTCCATGTGTGGAGTGTATGTGCATTCCTGGGGTTTCAAAGATAGAAAATAGAGCATTTCTCTCTTCAGGCTGTTTCCTTGCCCCGTTCTCTCTCTTTGTATCTAGCAACCTTTCTCTCACCTTCCTCTCATTCTCCTTTCTTCCTACACCCTTAAATACAAAGGTGCCAGAAAAGGTTCTTTGAAGAATCACTTTTAATTCCCTAAAGAACCTTTGAATTACTTCTTTTGGGAATGAAATGTGAGAGGAATCTTTAAGAGTTTCTGTAACAGTTTAGTTTTTTATTCCTAGACCTATATGAACAAACTCAATATTTCAGACTGCAGCTTTCAGCTATTTATACTTGTTTCCAAACACTCGTTGATTCTGCTTGGCTCCTAGCAGGAGCCAGTGCACTTGCATCCACAAATAATGACTCCCATAGTGATTCTCCATCATTAGACAAAACAAATGTAAGTTATACTGTTGGCCCAAGTGACATATGCTTCACTCTGCAGCAGCTGCCATGTATACGAAGTTTTGCAGCCAGCAGCTCTACTCAAAAGAGTCTTGATTAACTTTGTCTGGCTCCAAGCACATTTAGGGAAGGCTCCTAACTGGCCCGCAACCTCAGCCTCATTATGCCACAATAAACCGTCTAACCCACCCCTATTGTACACATGCATACTCAAACAAATTCCTCTTAAGATGCACCACTTCAGGATCTGGAGGCAGCGGAATCGATGAGATGCACTCTGCCCATTGTTTCCTGTTTACTGCTGGGGTCATTAACAGAAGGACCAGGAGCCTGCAGAGTGGCTTTCGGTGGCTCAAATACTGGGGACTCAATCCCTCTCTCTGTCTCTCCCTCCCTCTCTCTCTCTTTCTGCCTTTCTTTTCCCTATCTGGCTCGTTGCGTCTCGCTCCAATGTCTGCACCACTTGAGCCACAGTGTCTCGCTCTCCAGCAAAAGGAAATGCAGAGAAATGATGCAAACATTCCATTTCCAAGTCCTAGAATGGAGCCTGATGCTCCGTGATACGACACGACCTTGGCCAGAATGCTGGTCCAAGAGGAATGTAAGTATCACTGATGGAGGATTTAACCCATAGAAGTCTGAAGCTAATACTGTTATTTTACTGTTTACATAACTGCATAATTACATAATCAATCATGTCACATAGTGAATTATATTTAAAAGACAGGTTCACGGCTACACATCAGACTTTTTCCATTTGTTTAATCAAACAAAATTGCGGAAATACTATAAATCGTACATTCTTCTTGCAAAGAAAGACTGAAAATGGTATATCTCTTCTGGAACCTAAAAGCAAACAGTGATTAAAAGTATGTAATCCATGAGTGAGGAATAATATCATTACACCTAGAAATAAATAATCTCCAGAAATAACTGGAGTTACTAGGGCAGTTGGTAGCCTAGTGGTTAGGGTGTTTGCCCTGCGATCAGAAAGTTCGACTGGTATGGGGTACCCTGAGCAAGATACCATCCCCACACGCTGCTCTCCGGGCGCCGTGTTCCTGGCTGCCCGCTGCTTCACTTCGTTAATGGGTTAAATGCAGAGGAAGAACTTCGTGCTGTTCACGTATGACAGGATGGTCACTTTCACTAGGGGCTAGAGGAAGCAGTCAGTTTGATTTCAGACAGTTTAGTGATGCTCATGCAGGTTTCTCCAAAAAGATATTTCCCATTTTGATCCTTAAAGAGATTTAGAAACATAGAAAATAAAAACTTTATCTGCAGAGTGCAGATAATGAGTCAGGCATTTAAACTTCTCTAACTACTGTTGAATTTCTGTGATTCAATTTGTAAAGAGTACTGTTTATCAGAGTACAGTAACCCCCCACTTATACGCGGATCAGCAGTCACGATTTCAGTCTCATGCAGATTTTTCCTGAGAACCAAACTAAATTTTTTTTGCGGAACCCCCCACACATGCGCGGAAATGGCAGATATCCTCCGCATTTTTTTGTTTTTGTGAGTCCAGGCCTCGTCCGCCACGCTCCCTCGTCCTCGTGCTGGGTTGCTAAGCACTGCGCCCTAACATAAACCCTGCACGAGGACAAAGGTGCGTAGTGAACGAGGCCCAGACGTCACAGTTTTTTTCGTCGCTGTACTCAGAGGCGGGAGGTTTGAAAGTAGCCAATCTGAGCACGTTATTTGTTTTTCCTTGGTGCTGATTGGCTGCTGCCTAGAATTTCCCCCTTGGAGCGTCTTGAGTGTTCTCGTGTTTTTCGTTTTGTTCTTCTTAAAGCCCTGTATTTTTTTTACTGTAAATTAAATTAATGTATTACTATATTTAACTGCTTATGCCAATGAAAACAACAGCGCATACCAAAGAAAACGCACGTGCATGAATTACAGTACAGTCTACAGTGGTAATATCGGTATGTACATTCAAGCACTGCTGGAGTTCAGTGTAAACTGTACAGTACGAATATGAATTACCTTTACATTTTCTCTAAGGCTAAGAAGTTTAAAATGAAATTAAAGTTTTTTGGGAGCATGTTTGGGGGCACATTTAGGGTTTACACTATGAAAATGGGCATTTTTAGGCAGTTTTTTACCTCAACACAACAATGCGGTTTTTCACGAAATGTGGGTGCTCTTGGAACGTAACCCCTGCGAAAAGCGGGGGAGCTACTGTATTACATAAAGTCCAAAATTATGCATGAGGCTTTAGTATACATTGACATCCTCTTTTTATGGTTCGTCATTTCAGACCACAGTTTTGTTTCTTTGTTCCAATAAATTTGTTTTGCATCAGGCTTCTAGCCGACACGGCGTCGCTCCTGCACACAACTGGAGCCCTGAGTCATCGTCTAACTTTCAACAGGCAGACAGAGGGGAGCGAGATTCCATCTAAGAGAAATTCTGCTGCTGTTGTGGTCTCCCCCCAAGGACCTTGCAGACCACCAGCTATCATTCAACTCCAGCCTAATTAGGATCTTCAGTTTTCCTTTGGTAAAGTTACTCCTTAAGTAGTGAAGTGCTGTGTTCAAGTTTATTCTTTCTTTCCTTAAGGACACAAATACAGCTGCTTCTACATTTGGTTGATCCATCGGCTATTTGATTAAGTAACTAATTGAATCTTTATTCCTGGTGCAGTTCTTTTTCTATACTATTCAGATTTAAGCTGAATAATTACATAATCAGTTATAATTATTATATTTATAATTGATGAGCTTGTAATGCAGTGAATATAAATCGGTATTCAATAAACAGGTTTCACACATCAGAGCTTTGTTTTAATGTTTAAAAATGAGAAATATGTGGCAAAAATGTAAAGGGGAGTCCTTCCTGCAAAACAAGATTAAACTTTTGAACACAAATCCTTATAAAATATCTCCTCTCCTAACTCTAATCGAAAGTACAGAATCTGCACCTCTGACTTGAATTTCCCCACTTGTTTCAAAGAACTGTAAATGAGAAATTATAAAATATTGAATTACATCAGAGACAAATAGACTGTATCAAAATTTGGTTCCTATGCTGGTAGATATTGAGTGTATTGAGAACTTTTACTGTAGTTCAGTTAAGTAACGCAAAACCTTTTTTATATTACTGGTGTTTTTTTGAGGGGCATTGATTTTAATGACTTTGTGATGACTTGCTTTATTTCACTGAGGTAACAATACTTTTACTTGAATATGGGTTTTAGATATTTTATCCATTTCTTGTAAAAAAATGAAAAAAGTTTGCCCCATGTGTTTCCTGTACTGCACAACTATTTGTAAGAATAACTGCATGTACCACAGAAGCATGAAAGCATTAAAGAAGGCTTTTGTTTTAAATTAAATGAGTTTTCAGTTCCCACCCGAACTGTGCCTGTGCCCTGCCACACACACAATGCCTCTCTTATACAAATACCGAAACAGAATGTTGAAGTCAGCTGCACCTTACATCCCTTTTCTCTTTCAACAGGTAAGTCAGGAAGGAGGAAGGTAACCTCACCACTGCTCCCAAAAATGCCTATGACATATGATCTTCAGAGGTCTTTGTCGGTGAGCTTCTTTTAACTGCTGTGCTCACGTACACTTTCTCTATAGCGTCTTAAATCAAAAGCAAAATTTCAATGGAAGATCTATAAATATTAATAAATGAATAGCCAAAATTCAGACTTCAAAATGGATGCTACTACTCTATCTTGCTATGTAGTACATTTTGTCCATTCCTGTAGATAATAGTTCCATATACTGTGCAAATTTATTTTAAGCTATTAGCAACTCATGCAAGTACGATGATTTAGGCAGGCTTTGGCCAATTGCTAAATGTTGGGTTATAAACTTCCATTACCTGTAAGCTACATTAGCCCAGTTTCTCTAGTGCAAAACTAAAGAGAAAAGCTTTAAACACTAAATGTGTTTCTCCTGATGGATTACAATTAGGATAAAGTGGAAAATAAAGCACAATTTTGACCAAACTATCAGTTTGGGTAGAGCATTATACTACACTGCTTTTTGGAAGTGAAGTTCAGAGAATCAAGCCTCACACTTTGTCTTAGACAGCTTAGAGAGTTACTTTGCATTTGAGCAAGCAGGGAAAAGTTTTCCTATTTTCCTTCCTTTCCCAGATTTTAATCTTCCATTCAAAATCACTCACCAGGGCCGTGCAGAGACCTTTAGAAGGGCAGGTGTTCAAATGAAGGCCAGGGGATGGGAGTTGAAGGGGGTACGGTGATCGACAAAATTTCGTCAACCCTATTTTGTCGACCGTCAGAGGGGCCATATGGAAACCTTTTGTCAGCTGGACAGAGGAGGTTATTCAGAAGTACCTTTATTCTGTTTTTTTCATTTCTAACAGCGGGTCCTCGTCACATTATCAACCCTTTCTTTCTCTTTTTTATCTTCCTTCCTGTACGTCTCTAAAGTTACCTCCTTTCCAATTTATTCGCCTTCGGTCCATACTTCAGCCATTCCTGTATCTTGTCCTTTTATCCTCCTTCTAACCTGCAGACACACCTTTCTCTCCCTCTTTCTCTTGCTTGCCCGCCCGCTCTGCAGCCCATTTGACAGTAATGATGAGCTATGTGCAGTCGGGCTGGAGATGAGAGACGCATCAATCTGTCCTCACTGACAGACTTTACATTTGATTTGTTTTCACCAGGCCAGAGCTCTACACCATGCCTGCAGAGAGCGAGAAAGAAAAAGAGGGAGAGAAAGAGAGAGAGAGCTCAGATCTTTCATGTGTCATTATCTGCATCATCTCAATTAAGACGAGAAAGAGAGTGTGGGTTGAGAGAAAAAAGGAGAGCTGGAAGTGAAGGCCTTTGGAAAAGCTTGTAGAGAAAAGAAGCATAGAGTAAACATGCTGTCATTGCATTACCATCAATTGAACAAAAAAAAAAACATATATAGATGGAGATGGAGAGGCTCACTTACTTCTCACTAGTAGGGAAGAGTTATAAGTAGCACATTTAACTCAAAAAGAACAGTAACTGGGCCCAGTGAGCAGAATTAAAGGGACAGTACACTTAAAAATATGTGCTTCATATAGTCGATTGGCCAAGGCATGTTTGCTTTTTTAGTTCTGCAGAGGAGCAATTAGGCTCATGTAGCTAATATGTAATGAAAGCTAACACCACTCTCATTTTCTTCAAGTGGCATCATCAAACAATGAATTCACACTGGGATCTTAATGTCAATATGCATCAAAAATCAGAACACATTTCCCTTCAGTCCTGCCAATGATACATTGAATATTACCAGAATTTAGACTGGGGATCTAAACTATCAAGCAAAAATGGTTAATTTTCTTTTTAGGGTGACTTTACATAAACTGAAACAAACTTATTTATGTTTACACATACATAACAGCATGGCCTAAGTTTTAGGTGGTCTAAGACACTGGACAGCATTGAGACTGTATAAAACACTAGCCCATTGATTCATTTACCTTCACACCAACACAATCTGGCACTACAACAACAAACACCCCTTCATGATGCAACTATTAGTATATTTATGCTTTTGTAGACTGCATTTTAAAAAAAAGTTATATTTTAGATAACATGAATGATATTTGTTTTTGGTACTATGAAGTTGTCATCACATGTGTGGTATTACCAAAAAAGATGCAAAATGTTACAAAAGCTGAGTGTCTGAATCAGTGGAGAAATCTATCTCCAATAGTCAAACCAGCATCAGCCTGGACCACTGACTGCAGTAAGCGTAGGCCAACTAAGACCTTATTCAGACTATGACAAATGAACTTCTTAGTCAGACCAATATCCAACCATGCTGTGCATGTAAATGTGCTTACTGTTATTTATAACAATGAAAAGAAGAAAAAAAACATGAGGTAAAGATTGAACTAGTAGTAACACGTTGAAGCCTGAATTTTGTTTGTGGTTTTGTTGAATCGAGTGTATAATTTGGTCACGCAGTTTGCACAGTGATAGTTAAATCTTCCATTACATTTAGCCATGCAGATACAGCGCATAACTATTTCAAGATATCTGCCACTGCTGTTTTTAGCTATGTGGCTTGACTTTGTCCACTTTCATAGACAGAGGCGAGCTTTTAAGCACGGTATAGATTATTAAACACATGCTTTAATACCATCTCGAATTACCAGTTTCATAACGCTTCGTAATGGTTTTATGCTGTAAGACATTTTAGGGCACATTAGTGGACTTCCATACATTTGTGAACATTTAGTGGACTCACAGTTGAGTTTACACAGCACTTTCATTGGCCTTAATCTATCAAATGCTTCATTTTCAACTTCATTATGATTCAGAGTGTGTGTGATAGTAAGAAAGAAAGAAAGAGAGAGAGAGATAGAATAAGCAATGTCCTGTCATGACTGCAGCAGTGTGTGTGTATGTGAGAAAGAGAGAAAAAGAGAAAGAGTGTAAGCAAAGTGCTATCATGACTGCAGCAGTGTGTGTGAGAGAGTGAGAAAAAGAGAAAGAGAAAAAGAGAGTGTAAGCAATGTCCTATCGTGACTGCAGCAGTGTGTGTGTGTGTGTGTGTGTGTGTGTATGTGTGTAGCCTTGAGGCAATGTGTTCTCGCGTAATGGGATCGGTGTTGGAGACTGAGGCGGTATTAACAGGGATAATTGAGTTGCTCATTCAGGCGCAACGGAGCTGTGTAAAGATACATGGAGTCAGAGTGGTGGAGCTGCATCTCTCTCTCTTTCTCTCTTCCTCTTTTCTCTGTTTCTCTCTTCTCTTTGCCAATTCATACTTCAGTCCCTCTTTCCACCACTCTGTAGCTCGTCACTGTGCTGCTGGTGATAAAGATGGCAAGATTTCTGTTTCAATTTGTTTAAAAAGATCAGTTTCACTGCACATGTGCGTATGAACAGAAAAAAAAACCAGCAACAAAGGCCTTTTTGTTCAGGATTTCTTGGATAAACTACAAATTGTCTCTCTTCTCCTTATTCCTCCGCTTGTGCTTCCTCTTCTTCTTTCACACAGCAAAGAAGGTATAAAATGTACTTCTTTAGTGAAATTCTACATTCTACATTATTTCCTTTCTTTCTTGCTTGCTTTGTTACTTCCTTGCTGTCGTGCTTTCTTTCTTTCCTTTAAATCAAAGTATACAACGTTATTTCTTTTCGACTTCCAGTTTAAACATCTGCACAATTTATGTCTTTGTCCTCCTCCGCTTCTTCTTCTCCTACTTTCACATAGCAACTAAAGTGACATGTCGTTTAGGACGTCTAAGCTAAAATTCTGCATATTTTCTTTAGTTCTTCTTCTACTACTTTTTCTTCCTTCTTCTCTTTCTCTCTCCAGATGGTAATGTTCTCTCTCCTCCCAGCGCAGAACAGGCTCCTCTATGGAGAGAGATTTATAGCAGCCTTCCTTCTCAAAAGCACCACCCTGTGTCCCCACACACCATGGAGTGTGTGTGTGTGTGTGTGTGTGTGTGTGTGTGTGTTTGTGTGTGAGTGAGTGGGTGCGTGGGTTTAAACACATTTCTGACTGCAGCAGCTTGTGTATATATATATATATATATATATATGTATAC
>JBBPCX010000028.1:9713412-9733412 GCA_037974365.1 Hydrocynus forskahlii | reverse complement strand
TGATGAACAAATAATGTGCCTGAACAGTTCAATTTTTCCCTAAGTGTAGGCACTTGGCTGCATCTAATCAGAAAAAATAAGGCGGGGAGGGGTGGGATGGGTTATAAGATTATTTTAAGGTTACTTATACTTATAAATGATAAGGTTAAGTGTTGAGATTTTTAGGGTTTAGTTTTGTTAGCAGATGGCATAATGCATGAGGCAGCGAAGACAATTTTATCATAAAACTAAGCAAAAAGCGTATCAAATTTTAACATCAGAATCAAAAATTGCAATGAACTCATAATGTGTGTATCATTACACCATTTACAAACATGTATTTGACACAAAGTATAAATATACTGTATCTACATGTGTGGGCAATGTGAGAGTAGTGTATTGGCTGATGGACATTTCAGCACAGGCTAAATTTACATAGAGCATCTACATATTTTACTTCTTCAACAAGTAGTACTAGTTCTAGATCATGCTTTAAACATGTAAAAAATTCTACTGGATTTCCATTTGACCATAAAACTCTAGGTGAATGGGTGGATGGGCAAATGGATACTTGATCAGACACATCAAGTAACCATTAGTGTAAATAGCACAGTTTGGCATTTACTATAGAGTTTTAATTTCACTTTATATTATATTTCATGTTAATTTTGTCTTTGTATCTCTGTGTGACTGTGCAGTCATAGCATAAGTGTTCTGATTCTGATTCTGAGTCAACTAGCCCGCCAGTTGTAACAGACTGTTTTTTTTTCTACTTTATTTGGACAGCATTGCCTATTACAAGGTCAGGAATTAGGATTCTGAGAATTCTAGGGGTTCTGAGATTCTGGTGGTGCAAGACACTTCCTGTGTTCCATAGTGTACTAAAATTGGTTAGTACACTAGAAAATGCAACTGAATGTCAAATGCTTTGCATGCTTCGTCTGCTTTGTATGGAAAATTAATATCATTAGGCAGATGAGCTAGTGTACTTTTACTACACAAGTGATGTTCTAGAATGGTGTACAAAGCCACGTGTCATTATGTTAAGCTACTGGCAATATACAGCTGAGGATTCCAAACTTGGAAATGAACCACTGTTAGAAAACTACTAATTTAATTTAATGATATAAGGTAACACACAGTATCCTAGCACATTCACATAGGCCAATGTGTCATTTTCATTTAGAGCAGAAATTCAGTGTACAATCCATTACAAAATCCAGACACATAGTTTATCAGGGAAGATATGGTGCCGGAATGGAGACACAAGGACTGAAACAAATTCTTAGCACTCGCATCAGCTTGCTCCACCTAAAATGAGCTGCACTAGGCTCCATAGCTGACAGCAAGAGGTGCAATTTGTGAACCCCTTCTCCGCCTCACCGCTTGAAATCTTCCATGATCACTAGTTTATGTTGAGCCTATCCGGCATGCAATGTCACAGTCCTAATTTATGCATTCTAGAGAGCACGGCCCAATCCCAAAAGGCCAGACATTGTGCATTCCAGAGCTCCTGCGGGAGGAATTCAGCAGCCAAAACATCTCAGCACTCCCAGGTGGACTCGCTCACACACCATGAGAGTTCCACTGCAAAGTCTACATTTGGAGATTCTGCCCTACAAAAACACACCAGGATGGGCATGTTTATGTAATAAGAGTTTTAAGCTCGGGTTGCAATTACCAGGGACTGAGACCGCATGAAAAATTGTGCAGGCACTTTCGGAAATGCTTTATTGTGTATTTGAATGAAAAATGATGCAAGAGGAGGTCTAGCTACAATAGAATAATAACTTAAAAATGTGAAAAAGAATTAGCTTTATAAAAAATTTAATTATATGATATGAACAAAACCAAGTTAAATGATATGAAAATGTAGTAGAGGTCCACTGAAAAAATGTGTTAATATGTATATTGATACAAAACCCGTCATACTAACACACCCTGATCTATGACTTAGTGCACATATTGGCCTTGATTTTCCAGTAGTATTACGGTCTGCAGTCCATGCAACACCACTAGGGGTACAAAACTGCATTGGTGCCTCAAGCGCAACCCCTGCATTGATTAAACTGTGATGGAATGTTAGAATTGGTTATAATCAGTTTACCAGTTTATGGCCACAATGGAATTCATAGGGTATTTTCAAAAGTAAAAGTTTTTTTTTTTTTGTGATCTATATTCCAATGCTATGTAAAGAGTTACAGTCATATTTGCGTATTTAATCATTTTTAAAGATAATTCTAAATTGTACCAAAAAACCTGAATTGAACTGAATCATGGTTTCATGTTTTTTTTATGATTTGATTGAATTAAATGTGAATTAATTAATGTGAATCTCTGCAAGATCAGAGATTTCCAGGAAAACACACCACTACTCTTTTTTAATGTTTGGATGGTACATTTCAAATGGTAATTTCCTTCTGTGAATCATTTGACAATCATCAGTAAAACTGTAGGGGATTCAGGCAGAATCTGCTATGCTTGCGATCAAGACAGGGGTTTCCAGATCACAAGAGTTCATATTTACAGGGCTGTGTTTTTCCATAAGCAGTGTTAGCAGTCACGTATATCCTCCAAACGTCCAGAGGGCCCTGGAAGTATGTGATGAGAAAGGCTATAAAAACTCATTTGATTTTATTTGTATTTACGCTTTTTATTTTATATATATATTATGTATTTTATGTCATTTTATTTTTTTTCTCTCATATATAGTTGTTGTATTATGTTTACCTTAACAGTTATTAGCATTTGCTTACCTTGGCATGTGCTGATATTTAACATTGCAATAAGGTCCTATTATTTCATCACACGCATTTCAATACCGCATTTACAAAGTCATTCATTTAAATAACAGTATTGTGTAGGTGGCCATAAATGGACAATAAAACAATCGTTAAAAAATAAAATGAATTTAAAACTCTCTGTGTGTGGAGTTTGCAGTCGGGCCTGGTGTTGAGAACCCCTGCCACAGAGCACTGAAAATATTTTGTGATCAGTGTGTGTCAGCTTTGAGGGAACTTGTGAAACCAGACTTGGTCTATGCATCTAAAATGATCGTGGAATACTGAATACTGTTCATTCTTTTTCATTCTTGGCATGACTGTCCATGGAGGGACTCCCCAGGTCACTGTTCATCTGTGCTAATCATTATGCATTTTTGCCCATTTCTGCTCAGTTTCTGTGTGTACATTCAGCAAATGAGACGTAGCCCGAAACGAGTGTGTGTAGTTGATTTGAATGTGTGAGTGTGTGTGGTGGTGGTGGTGGGGGTTGGGGGGGGGGGGGTAAATGGTTGGCTCTTCTACCTGTTCCAATGGAAACCATGCCAGCCTGGCCATCACAGCAGCTGCCACCCATGGCAACCGAATGCCCGGTCACCATGCCACCAGTTGCCCTGACAACCTCGGCCCAGAGCCGGCCAACTGACAGATTGAAATTATGAGTGATGGAGGAAAGGGCTGGAAAAGGGAAATGAGAGAGAGCTAGGATAAAAGATATAACTCAGTCAACAGGACTGAGAGACAGTTGCTTGAATAGGTCCCTTCCATCATACTATTGTTCTGTGAATGCATTTTAAATGACCGTTTGTTCAAAGCATTATATACATATAAGTACATTTCTTTCTCCTCCATGTGCACTTACTATTAAAGCGACAATCAGGGATGATACAGCAAAGAAAAAGGCCTGGGACTGAGTTTTCCAAAAAGCTCGTAAGGGATTCGTGAGTATTTAACCTTGAAATTCTGCAGCTAAAAGTAGAACGTTGTGTTAACTAGCTAAAAATATCCTTAAAAGTCAGTAAACATATATAAAATTTTAATGCAATCAACAATCTTTGCATGTTTTTATGTTTTCTGCAATTTGTGATTGGAGATTTAAAATATATATATATATGATGGCCATTCTGTGAATAGTCTATATTAATAATGAATTGAGGTTCGGATGCTCTGGGCATTTCTTTATAAATAAGGTCAATTTAAAACAGTCTAATTAAATTTCAAATCTGAGATTTTTGTTGATTTGTTGAACACATTTTCTCACATCTACACGTCTGAGTGACTCAAACTACGTTTTCTTAGTCAGCTTCTTTCAATATTATGTGATCAATTTAATTAACAGTCAAAAGGACATGACCATAAAGTCACATGAAAAACAATCAGAAAAAAATAAATTCTTGATGTGACCATTAGTTTATTCCCACATATGCAGCTCAGTCTCCATCTCCTGGGAGAGCTACAATCACCTGAAATCCTGCTGAACAGCACAATGAATCTAGAAATTGGTGAGAACTGATGTTGTTATGTACAGTCCAGTTTTCCAGACACAGATTAGGTCTGGTCTTTCACTAAATAACACTGTCAAAGGGTGTTCTTCATCGGTAATGCCTTTTAATCTGTGTCTTTAAGGTCCTCAGTGTCTTTTTCAGACACTGCTGACATCTAGAGACCAAATGGTGGTACTCTCTTTCCTCCCTGGCCCATAAATAGCCATGGTCCACTAGCTTTCAATACTTAAAATACAGTTATGATGCAATTATTATTAAATACAGTCAAAATGTGGCTTGGAACTACAGCTATTAAAAAATACCTGATAATTTGTGCATTTTCATTAAGTACACATTTACACATTTATTTTCTGAAATACTGTTAAGTGGCAGAGATTTTCCAAGGTCATAATGTGATCACAAAAGCGCAGCAAATTTGTAGAAGTGTTACTGTACTTTCACTGCAGAGGAGGCTTCATAGAGAAATACATGAAAAAAAGTCAAACAAAATGTTTTCGCGTTGGAAGTGCTGTTGTGTAACGCCAAATAAAACAAAAACATCCCAAGAAGGCATAAAAAACAAAGAGAAAAAGTTTAGTTTTCCACTTGAGAGGCTAACATAACCATGCAGCACACCAGTAGTTCTGAAGCTCTTGGAATTAGACATTAAAGCCTCGGGATATTTTCCACTTAATTGCAGCTGGTGTGTTTTTGTAGTCTGAGCACGAGCCTCGTCCTTCACTGGACTCAGCAGAACAACTCAAGGGCGAATGACTAACCAAGTCGGAGCTAGTTAGTTATACAGCTTTCTCAGATACTTTCAGATGAGTTCAGGCCTACTTTTATGGACAATGGGCCTATGGCTTGGACATAAATTTTTATATGTAGTTCCTATACCTTTTTATACAGAATATTCATATTACATGGACATTCTTTCATCTTTAAAAAGGTTCCTCACATTCACACTTCCTATTCAAAACAAACTAAACATTAAAAGGTTCTTTAGGGAATGGAAGGTGGTTTGTGCCTCCGTAATTCCATACTGACATATTAAGCATGCTTGAAGTTACAGTTGGAAGCTCAGAAACACCAGACACCCTGAAGCTTTCTTGTGAAGGTATCCAGTCAATGCAATATGAATGTGCTGCAGAATTCACTGTCTAATGCACTAAGGAGGTGTTAATACACAACAGATTGCATCCAAATCCATGTTATCCTTTGGACCTAGTGGGCAAATTCTCAACATGCCTAACAAGGCAAAAGGAAGCTTGGCTTGATCTAGACAAAGTGAAAACAGGATTGGCCAGGTCTTATCTAGCTTAGCATATACTACAAGTGCACTGCAGAAATGCTCTTTCAGCAAAAGAAATGCAGGCAATATATCAAATAACACTCCTGAACTTATAGCAACCTTCCTACTTATATAAAGTGATTTTATTAAGTGAACCACTGGCAGTGGCATTACTTGAAACGCCCCAAACTGTCTGCCAAAACAATGAGATTTCCCTTGATAAACTTAACACATCTAGAACTGGGTGAATAATCCCATAATATTCTTACAATCCTCTCACAATGAGAAACACTGGATATATGGCTTCCATTTTATAGGCTTTCGCTTGCTGAGATACCATATTAGTAGGGGCGGAAACAAATGGAAATCTAAACATTTTTGAGTTGAACTATTTTCGTTGGCAGGTCAACATCCAACGGTCAGCGTGACCATCAAGAAGGTTTCACAGCATCAGCATCCAGCTGCAGAATAGCTGACAAATCCTTTGTTTTTACTTCCTCACATCTGTCCATCTTCTGTTCACCTTCGGAACAAAAGAAGGGACAAGAAATGAAAGCAGAGGGGGATGGACAGGCGAGATAAGCCAGGTGAGAGGGCAAAGAAATTCTGAGGGGTGAGATTGAAAGGGCAAGGAAAGAGGCGGGTAAAGTAGAAGAAGAGAGATAAAGTGAAAAAAACTGTAGAGAAAAGGGAAAGAGAGACTAAGAAAGAAAGGGAGAGAGAGCAAAAAGAGAGAGTTCCATCGGCAGCATTACACAGCGTAGCGAAGGTGCTTCATTTTTCCTGATGACCTCGCAACGACCCCCACACTGATGAGGTGAAGAGCAGGTGGAGATGGAGAGAGAGAGAGCGAGAGAGAGAGAGAGAGAATGACAAGCAGATAGACAGAGAGGGTTCGGTAGAGCCTAGCTGCCTGCTGGTTATGGATATTGCCATGGCGATGCCACATGGTGTGCCTCTGATGTCATTTGTTTACTGCAAGTCAATTTAGCGCACACACTTTTTTCAGACAGAAAGAAAGAATGAAACCTTTTACTGAATACATTTGCACTTAATGCTTTCCTTCAGATTCGGTGTATGCGACATATTCTCTCTTTCCAACCTTGTCTTTTTTGTTTCCTTAACACCTTCACTTTGTCCTCTATTGGTCTTGTCTTCCCTCTCTGTCTGTCTGTCTCTCTCTCTCGCTCTGTCTGTCTATCTGTCTGTCTCTCTCCCACGCAAAAGCTGCCTGATACACACACAACACAAGTGCTCATACACACACTCAGCAGCATTGCGTGCCCCAGGGGACTACAGTGTGATTGAGAATGGAGGGTCTGTCATTGCCCTGCAGATGAACTCGCTGCCTACAAGATCCTCCTCCTCCTTCACACACACACACACACACACACACACACACACACACACAATCAGCTATGCCACCATTTTACCTCCAAAGATAATCCTAGAGATTTCTCTCTCTTTTTTCCCTTATGTTTAACTCACACCTGTGAGCGTCAAATAGGAAATTCGATGTCCTGTTTTGTCCTGCTCCTGCATGGTTTAATCTGTTCTTCTTTATTTCTTGCTTTTCCACAACATTCTGCTCTCACAATAGCCTACTTCTATGCCATTTGACTCCATTCTCCCAGATTAGGTCCTGGCTCTAAATGGCCGAGTCCCTATGCACCTCACTGGATGTTTGTATTTTGAACCCTCTTTCTTTCATACTAAACTTATGAGGCAGTCAAGTTCTGCATACACTTGCAAGAAACATATCTCCTTAATTAAGCAAATTAAGCTTTAATTTGATCTGTTGTTCCCTTAGATGACTAAGAAATAATCTTTTTTATGTGCAACGTTAATGGTAGCAGAAAAATGCTCTAAAAACCATTTTAACTTTTTGTATTACTGAATGTTATCATCGGTCAGTACAGCTCTGATATGAAATGGATGAATAGTACTCTATGAATATCATTATTATAATATTATAACTGTTGTCTTTCTATTGTACCCTAGTTTGTTTATTTATTATTTATTTATTTTGCTGAATTTTCTTTTACCATGGAGCGCAAGTCTGATCAGTCACTTTCCTGATCAAAATCGAAACACACCATGTACATAACAAAAAAGACTGATGACTACCATTCAAACTGCACACATTTAAATGGCACCAGACTGGCCCAAAATGTCTTTATCCTCTGTGTCGCTCCCTTTCTTTCTCTATCATTCCCCCGGAGAGTGCATTACCGTTGGCTCCTCGGAGTCATAATGGTGCTTTAAAGTGGACAAGAGTGCCTGTGACGAGAGGCCCTAATGATGCCTGTTTACGCTACTGTCCCCCATCTGTAATGATTAGAGGCAGAACGAATGAGCACATGGGCCCACCTGACAAGCCACCCACTCGCCTGGACGCGCTACCGTCCTACAGTGGCTTGGAGTGCGCAATGCAGTCTGACCAAAAATTGACCTGCAAGGTGACCAGCAAGTGACCCAGGCTACATGCGGGTCAGATCCAGGTCAAATACACTTCATATAGGACACTTCAATAGCCATGACCAGATCTACCACATTTCTAGAGTTTGGATTTTTAGATGTTGGGTAGCATCTAAGAGCTTGAACACACCCCCGCGCCACCGACCGCCAGACGACCCGCCTGGATTTCGGGTGAATTTGAGGTCACATTAATATTCATGAAAGTGTGTGAAAATTCTAATCTTCCCATATATAGTGTATAAATCGCAAGCTACAGGCAGAGGTGGCTTATTAGCAATGATCTAGAGGCATCTAGAGTGTTTCATGAGAAATATACACATTTTTCCCACACAAAAACACAAAGCAGACTTTCACTGCATGTATCAAATACACTCAGTATAAATCAAATACAAAAGCGTTCTTTGGAGCAAAGTAATGCCACAGAAGACCTACATTTTGTTCGCTAAAGAATGTTTCAGTTGATGGTTCAGTAAAAATATCACTTGAAATGTTCTGTAGGGAATCAAAAGTGGTTATATAACAATGCTCTAAAGAAACCTTATTAAGAGTGTATACACACCATGTCATCTGTCCTTTACTGTCAAATATCAGCATCCATTTGAAATGTGAAACAATTTCTTTGGCAAAGTCAATGGGATAGAACAAATTGGTAAATGAGCTGTTCATAAGTGGTCATGGATTCGTGGCTTCAAATGGTCTCCAAATGCAATGATATTAGCAAAATGCTATGGAGACTTTTGAGCTTCAGAGTACCAAAAACATCAGCATCATGTATTACAAAGGCAACATCAACAAATGTCATCCGGTATTGCATAAGAGGTCTGAAGTAATAACCTGGGTCAGGCCATCACCCTTACTAATGTTACAAAACACATTGTTTAAACACTCCCTGTGATGCTGACCAGTGGATGACCCACAACTGCAGACATATTGTATTGAAGTCTGAATCACATTGGCTACTTTAACTGAAAAACAGTGTCTTGAACATACAGCTGTCTGAATGTCCCACCTAACTGCAAGTAGTGGGTGACCTCTGGACTGGGATCATAGCCAGGGCAAATATGTATTTGAATGGAAGAAAGTAGATGTTTTCCCACAATGTTAATTAGAACATGGGAAAACCATGGCAGTCTTAAGTATCTCCCTGTGAGTGACCGAAAAATGACCCTACATTGGCTTGGGGTTACCCTGAGGCCAGTAATACTGAATATGGTAAAATGCAAGTGCTTCAAGGCACAGGTCGAGGTTCAGTGGAAAGTGCTTTCCTTGTACTACTGAACAAATTTCAAATTGCTGCTTCAGTATATGTGTTATGTTCACTTTTCTCATCCAGATGGCATGTGAGCCAAAAAATAGACCATAAAGATGGTCAACCTATACATATTTTCTAGTCTACAGACTGCAGGCATACTTAGTGCTTTAATAAAGTAACTCTGGGGAAGATGAATGCCACTTGCAATGCACCTGTGAGTTCAAACAGTGTCTTTTAATCTGATGGGTCCTAACCATCAGTAGTAGACTGTTGCTTCAGGGTTCTGAGTACACCACTGATGTTGACCGAGGAGTAACCTGATGTTGACCAGTAGGTGACCTGAGGCCGCAGACTGACCCCTCCATCGCCATGGCCTCTGGACGACCCGCGAAAGGATCACCCAGGTCACAGCCTGAGGTCAGGTCAGCTCCGGACACAAAGAGTCTCTGGTAACACAGCAGAAAGGAACAAGTGGAGAAACATAGGGGAAAAGACAGAAAGTGAAAGAGGGAAGGAAGACCAGAGGGCAAAGGTCAGCTTCTGGGCTCTTCCTTTCTCCATTCTTTGTGTCTCCACACTTTCTTCTTTTTTCTGTTCCCTTGTTCTCAATAACCTTTGACTTGGGCATGCGTTGAGGGCAAAATCTGGTCTGACCTGACCATGAACACAGTTCCCCCAAAACCTGCACTGCTACCCTTTCCTGGGCCTAACATGACAACAACTGTTGGGTTTCGCAATCTTCCGCTCAATCTTCCAAAAATGCTTTCACTCAAATGGGATCTGGCACAAAGATAAGATTGTTGACTGGTAATGTTGCTGTAAAAGTATACAGTTACAATATCCAGCAAATCTCTGCAGCTCTGAGTGACCAAGCTGATCTCTGCTAATCAGCAGGTTCCACCCACAAACAGTATTTCTTTTTCCCATTACTGTCTTCTTCTCGGCTTGCTGGTCCACACACTAAACTATAACAATATTATGTTTCAAAGGAAAAGCAATGAGTTGGATCAGAAATTGAGATGAAAAGGACAAGAAGGTGCTTCAACCAACTTTGAGTGAGGTGCAACCATAATTCAAGCAAGGCATATTAAGGACAAGACATGCAACAAATTATGTCTAACATTAATTCCTTAAAATTTCAGTTCTTACATTATGTGTGCCTATTATTTAGGAACTAGGCTTACATCATCAAAGCAAACTGCATTATTGTTAAGTTATAGAAATAACAAACGTTTGGACCCACTACCAGGTCTTGGCAATTTAAAAGGGATTAAACACCAAAACTGTGACCAAGCCTCCATCAGATTAAACCCCAAAGCAAAAACATTTTAAATCTTACACAGGCTGAAAGCAGGTGACGTTTCCACATTAAAGAAGATGCATGCGATATTTGTCTAATTATAAACAAAATACAAATACATTCCATTAACACAAATACGTTTTTAGAAACTATTGTTATTAATATTATTAGTATTATTAATAATTATTCAGCAAGGGCTGCACCTTTTTCCTAATAGACCTGATCAAAAATCAATCAGGTGGAACTAATTAGATCAGTCTTAAGGCTGATCCTTTGGCCCCTCTGACATCAGGACAGGCTCTGATCTTATGCCCCCATTAGGATATTGCATGGCCTGACAACTGCATTTTGATCACAGCAATCGATCCTGCTGCTGAAGTCAAAATAAGTTCAATTGGGCGAGGATGATTACTGATGGCGGGTGTGTTGGGTTGAGGACTTGTGTGTAGGGGACAAGGGGGGCTGTAATGTCCCACCATATATGATTAAGAGGAAGTGAAGGGGAGAATAAGAAAAAAAAGAGGATACAGACTAGAATTGGGTGAAAATAAAGGGAGGAAAAAATAAAGGGATGGATGAAAGAAGGATAGAGAAAGAAAAAGAACTGTCAAGCAAAAGAGTGATGTGGAAAAAAAATTAAGAAGTTGAAGGAAAAAACATGTGAAGTCTCTTTCTCTCTTTTTTGGCCCTGGCATTTCACACTCTGCATGACCTCTTTCACAGAGCAAGAGAGAAAGGGGGAGAGCAAAAATGAAAGCAAGGGAATGAGAGAGGACGGAAAGGACATGTATCAGTCTCTCTGTGTGAGATGGTGATGTATGTGAGCAGGATAGTGCCAGCGCGGCTTCTTTTGCAGAGGAAAGAATTTTAAAGAGCACTGCACATATGGACCATAGACATATTATACCACCTAACACAGCAGGACACAGAGAGAGTAGAGGAGGGGGGAACAACACAAGACATATGCTTCACAAAACATTCTTCAAGATGTGATATTCCATTTTTGTGGGTCTTGAACTCTGAATGGCTGAATGGTGTGGATACACTTGTGGAACAATGCGTTATGCAAGGCATTTTGCAGGTTATGGCTGGTTATGTAATATGGATTGATAATTAGTAAATAATATGACAAAATCAGTATTTACCTTATTACTTACAAATGTACGGCAAAAAGAGACAAACAACAGAAAAAGAAGACCAAAGCGTACTAAAAGTACTAAAAAATGGTGTATTGGGTAGTTGCACATTAATTAAGGCTGGTGCTACTTCAACACAATTCTTCTGTAAGAAGTTAACTGATAGACAGCAATTGTCCATTTCATTTACATGCAACCAAGTCATACATTTCTTTATTTTTTTCAGTTCAAGTGGGGATAAACTCCTACATTTTCTGGATATTACTAATTTTACTGGATATTATTAATTTTCCTCTACATTATGACTTTATATTATGCACATCCATAAACTCTGGTAACTTCTTTTTCAGTTGTAGCACTATTACTGTGATTACATGCCATAAATAATGCACATTAAGATTCACATTTAAAATACATTGATACCAAAATACACTGATACAAAAGAAAACCATCTTTTTGACCTGTAAATTGTGTGGGAAAATCTGTATTAACTTCATACTATGATTTATTTATTTATTTATTTATTATTATTATTATTATTGTGTGTGTATGGTCATTAAATTCCTGCTGCCAAGCAGTTTTTTTATTGTTTTTATATGATTTTGTGCATTCTGCACATGTATCCAGGCCCTGACAGTTAACTGTTATTTGTGCTTCAGGTTTTTCAGTAAGTTCTGAATGTGTGCATTGAGTGTAGTAAACAATTTACAAAAGAGAATTTTAGAAAACAAAAGTTCTTTAACCTTATTGATGCTAGCTTAAATGACATATGAAACCACAACTGTGGAATATATTTGGCAAATATCTTTACATATTTTGTAAAATATTTAATTGTACACTATATGGAGAAAAGTACTAGGACTGACCATTACACCAACAGGGACTTTAATGACATTGCTTTCAAATACATAGACTTTAATATGGAGTTTGTCCCCACTTTACAGCACTCTTCTTGGGAGGCTTTCCACAAGACTTTGGAGTTTCTGTGGAAACGTGTGCCCATTAATTAAGTACAACATTTATGAGGTCAGACACTGATGTCAGACAAGAAGGCCTGGTTCGCAATCTCCGTGCCAGTTCATCCCAAAGGTGTTGGATGGGGTTGAGGTCAGGGCTCTGTGTGGACCAGTCAAGTTCTTACACACCAAACTCATACAACCATGTCTTTATGGAGCTTGCAAAATCATGCTGGAATAGAAAAGGCTCCTCATTAAACTGTGTCCACAAAGTTGGAAGCAGATTGCCCTTCTCTGCAAAACAGGTGTGTCCCAATACCTTTGTCCATATAGTCTGTATTTACATGCCACAGCTGCAGCCAGAAGCACCCACTCCAGTGTGACTCTACTCCTAGGTGACACCTGGCGGTCAAAAGTCGCACTGCACTCTGAGCTCTTGGCCCACACCAGCTCCATAAAGCAGCGTGCAGGAGACTGGAGGGATATTCTCCTCCACGATATGAACGCGTCGGTCGGAACATCCGATAAACAGAGGCTTGAACGGGATTACATTCTCGAGCCGCTATGATGATATATTGATTTTTATTCCCCACCCAGGCCTGTGGTGCAGATTGCTATAGGTGTCACGGAGCTGCACGGGAATATCAGGCGGGCGATGATGGAAAATTATTCATCCCGTCTCCACAGTCTGGAGATTTATGCACTTTTCTGGAAAGGAGATAAACCGTGCAATAATAAATCCATGGAGCAGCTCAAACAAATGGAGACAGTTTAAAGAGTTCCACTCCCTTGTAGTGTAGCGTAGAAAGGGGGGGAGCATACAATTTAGTATGTGCTTCTGTTAGCTTTTTTTTTCTTCTAAATAACAAATTATGCTTATGCACTTGCTGCATAATCAATACACTTAACTATGAGTAAAAGAAAGGCTTTAATAAAAAAGAAACTGAAGGAGAAATTGAAGTCTGAAATAATAAAAAAATTCATAAAAACTTAAAATGCAACAAAAACTGAAAAAAGAGGATGTGTTATATAAAGTGTTATATATTTGGGTTGGTGTACGAAAGTAAAAAGTAAAGTATGGTCAAAGTTCACGTCAGAACACATTCAGACTCTGGCGAATAGATGGCGCCATTACACAATTTTTCCGCCGGGCACGCTGTCACTGGTGCGCCGTGTATTCTGCGAGCATGACACCAGTAGGCGGCATATCACACTGCAAATGAATTTACACCACGTGGACAAAAGGATTGAGATACACCTGTTTCTTAAGGGTTTGGGTTAGGCCCTTTACTTCCTGTGAAGGACAATCTTAACGCTTTAGCATACCAAGATATTTTGGACAATGCACAGTTTGTGCAAAAATAGTCTGGGCAAGGCCCTTTTCTATTCCAGCATGACTGTGCGCTGGTGCACAAAAAACATGGTTGGATGAGTTCAGTGTGGAAGAACTTGACTGCCCTGACCTCAACCCCATCCAACACCTTTTGGAAGAACTGGAACAGAGACTGTGAACCAGACCTTCTCGTCCAACATCAGTGCCGGACCTCATAAATGCTCTACGGTGCAAATTCTCTACAGAAACACTCCAGAATCTTGTGGAAAGCCTTCCAAGAAGAGTGGAAGCTGTTATAGCTGCAAGGGGGGGGGGGACCAACTCCATATTAGTCATAAGTCTATGTATTTGAATGCAGTGTTAAAGTCCCTGTTAGTGGAATGGTCAGGCGTCCCAATACTTTTGTCCATAAAGTGAAACTCAATTTGTACATAACTGACCTTGTCAGCTAACCTATCTGTGATAGATAGGTGGGCCTTAATGTTTAAAAGGTCGAGAACCATTGTTATAACAGACAGAGCTGTAGCATGCAAAATATTAGCCATGACGTCTAAAATAGCTAGCTTAGTCACAAATGAAGAGTTGTACTGCTGACTATACTATACACTAGTGTATGGGCAGATCGATACATAAATGGCAAGACTTCTGAACACACATTTTCTTTAAGCAGCAAGCTAAATAAATAATCAATTTAAACTGAATTCAATGTCTTTGATGCATAAAAAAGTAAATTTTATTATAACAAATAAATGTGTAGAATAGAAACTCCTACCCTCCCAACACCTGGATACACACAGACACACATTCACAGTCACATGAGCTGAAATGAATCCTCTGTAATGGCTGATGGAGTTATCTACTTCATTAAAGAGTCATCTACTTTATTTTGGCTGTGGAGTGAAGTATTTAGTACTAATGCAAATGCTTTCAAATGTTAGTTTTACTATTTTGGAAATCACCAAGAATTCCTTGTTTTTACAAGACTTCATAGGGTGTCGATATTAGTATCAGTGTTAGGACACTTTGCTTGGTATTGAATCAAAAAGAAAATTAGTAAAGCCCACCCATTGTGAAGGTTACTGCATCCCGGCCAGTGTTGTTGATGCACATTAATCTAACAATATTTGTTTTCTGTGCTTGTTCACAGCACTAAACCTATCTCTATGTTGTGTGAAGTGAGAACTGTGGTGTTGTGTGAATACTGTAGTATTGATACATCTGATCCTGACCTTTCCTCCTGAGATTCAATCCTTATATAAAAATATTGATTCTGAGTGTATTGCTTAATTGTTCTTACTGAAATTTGTGTTTTTATGCTATCCAAAAAGATATGTGCAACAAGAATGACATCTTAGCCTACACACTTCTGATCTTTTCCTCTGCTCTTCTTGCACACTTCCCCTATCCTGGTTTACAGTGACGAGCTTAGAGTTATTATACAATGCCATTTAGCTACAGAGCAGCTAAATGGCATTATATAATTATTATATATCCAGCAGCTACTGAGGGAGAGGAACACTGTCTTCAGGTCAGGTAACCGAGATCTCTACAGCGCAGCCCAAGCCAATCTGAAGAAAGGCATCAGAGAGGCCAAAGCAGACTAAATGAGAAGGATTGAGGAACACCTGGACAGCAGCAACAGCCGGCAGGTGTGGTAAGGCATCCAGTAACTCACCAACTACAGGACTGACCTTGGAGCTGCTGAAGGTGACCTCACACTGGCAGAGGAGCTAAACATCTTTTTTGCCCACTTCAAAGTCACTGCACCGAGGCAGCACAGTTACACCACACGGCCCCCAGCAGCATGATCCTCACTCTGGAGGAACATGAGGTGAGGCGCACCCTGTGGGCCAACAATCCAAGGAAGGCGGCTGGTCCTGATGGCGTCCCGGGACGTGTGCTTAGGGATTGTGCAGACCAGCTGGCTGGAATATTTACAAGGATTTTCAACCGATCCCTGACACAGACCATTGTCCCACCATGCCTAAAGTCCTCCACCATAGTCCCCTTGCCCAAGAAGCAACGCTTCTCCAGCTTCAGTGACTACAGACCACCCCAGTGGTGATGCAGTGTTTTGAGAAGCTGCGTGCTAAGTCCCCTGCTCTACTCTCTCTACACACGACTGCATCCCTGTCCATCACAGCAACACCATTGTGAAGTTTGCGGACGACACTACGGTGGTGGGGCTCATCTCGAGGGGGGGAGAAAGAAGACAGAGAGTCCTCCGTTGATCATCAGTGGGGACTGTGCGGCGGGTGGCAAACTTCTGCTTTCTGAGAGTCCACATAGCGGAGAGCATATCCTGGTGCGTGAACACCTCTGAGCTGCTGAAAAAGACCCAACAGAGACTACTTCTTGAGAATACTCAGGAGGAACAACATCACACAAAGACTGCTGGTGTCCTTCTACCGAGCCGCCATTGAAAGTACACTAACAAACTGCATATGCATTTGGTACACCAGCTGTACAGTGGTTCAGAGGAAAGCGCTCCAAAAGGTCATCAACACCGCACAAAAGATTGTTGCCTTCAGGCAGACGGTACAGATTAATTAATGCAAGGACAAACAGACTCAAACAGAGTTTTTATCCAAAGGCAATAACAACTCTCAATGCTGCTAAAAAAGGAAAACGATGTATATAATATTGCAATGGCTTGTTCATACTGTTTTTAGGTAATGATTGTGTGTTTAACCATCGGCGTGTATGTATGCTCATATATTTCTATTCTTATTTATTTTAGCAGTTCTAGAATATAAATTATATTTTTATAGACTATGAATGAAGCACTTTTAAATTTCATTGTACTTGTGACAAAGTCAAATAAAGATCTATCTATCTATCTATCTATCTATCTATAATGCCATTTAGTAAGACCAACTGAGATGCACAATCCTACAGTAACAGGTTGACAATTAAGTGATTCAAGGTGCCATTTGGCCCTTAAAGGTGACATATTATGCAAAATTCACTTTAAAAAAAAAACAAGTTATAATAGGTCTATGGGCTATACAAAACATGTTCATGAAGTCCTTTGCACAAAATCACTCTCACATAAAGCGATATCACCAGCTTTTTTACTGACAGTTTCAGTCCCTTTCAAAACAAGCCGTTTCAGGGCTCTGTCCCTTTCATGCAAATAAGCTGTTGCTGGCCACGCCCCATCCATCCCATGCTTACGAAACGAACAAGCTAGTTCATACTTAACTGCGATAGAATCACAAAAGTCATTATTTGAAAGTACTTACATCTCCCTCATCTGCTGACTTGTCAGGGACAGTAGGTACAGATCCCCCCACGACGCTGAAATTAGCTCCTTATTCACAGCTCCTTATTCAACTTTTTCGTTCCACCTTAAATACTTAGGGTGGAACTTTTTAAGGTGGAAAGAAACCGGTTGTTGCTGGGACATGGCCATCGAAAATGAAATGGAGCCACGTAGTTCTTTGGTTTTCTTTCTCTGGGAGAAAGTGTAGGGATTCGTGCTGTTCTTTGCAGCCAACAACACAACGTTTCATGAGTGACTTGCTTTTGACTTGCTTTTGCCTGTAGACATAGCGCTCGGCTTATCTGTGCTCGTAAAACTAGCAGACAAAATGGCGGATCTTCAACTAATCTAGTGGGTGGGGTCTCGACAGATGAGGGGCGGTTCTATGCAATTTGGCCCAGTGTAATACCAGACACTAGCCCTCCGTCCAAACGGCTCATTTTGAAAGGGATTGAAACTGTGATGGATAAAGCTGGTCATATCTCTTTATGTGAGAGTGATTTTGAACATGTTTTGTGTAGCCCATAGACCTATTATAACTAAAGTGAGTTTTGCATAATATGTACCGTTTAATTCTTGAAGAACAAAACAATTTGACATAGAATAAAAAACATACATTTAACCATTTAAAAATGTGGAACTATATCTTATTCTAAGTTCAAAGGTTCTCTGCATAGCATTACCACATACTCAAAAAAAATGATGAACTAATCTCAGGAGGATTACAAAGACATTTTAATTATTTGCTTTCAATGATTTTTAATCATTTTATATAGTTTTTTTTTATAACAAGCAGTTCCAAAGTCAATACAACTGAAAATTTGTGCTGAATATGTATTTTGTGGAGTACTAAATATATATTCAGGTGACGTGGTTGAGTGCATGTTGAGGGACACAAGTGAAAAGTAAAATTTCCTAACCTGTACTAAAGTCATTAAATGGTATGTTTCACATGGATCCTGCTGCTGGATCTTGCACTTCTTGACCGGGAAACCTCAGGCAGCTGGAACTGGGAGCAATGTAGTCCTGTGTACAGGACTGCTCAGCCTTCTGCTGTTCATGCTGATGACCCACCACTGAGTTCTAACCTCATCATCAAGTATGCTAATGACACAGCTGAGGTGAGTTTGATCAGTGAGAAAGATGAGGTGTCATACAGAGAAGAGGTGCCATGGTTAACGGACTGATGCAGAGACAACAACCTCTATCTGAATGTGCACAAAACAAAAGATGGTTGTTGACTTCGGGAGGGCACCACGTGATCACTCTCTACTGAACTAAAATGGCTCCTCATTGGATATCAACTAGAGCACCAAGTTCTTTGGTGTTCACATCACTGAAAACCTCAACACCAGCTCCATTGCCAAGAAGGCCCAGCAGCGTCTCTACTGTCTGCAAAGATTGAGGAGAGCACACCTCCCCATCTCAATAGATGTATTACATTGTGCATTCTCTGCAGATGCATCCTGGTGTGGGGCGGAAATTGTGCTGCTTCAGATCACAAGGCCCTACAGAGGATAATAAAAACTGCTGAGAAGATCATCCGGGTCTCTATCCATTCGATTATAGACATTAACACCACACTCTGCATTCACAAAGCCACCAGAATTGTTAATGACCCCACTCCACAGTGGTCAGAAGTTTCATTTCTAGTCAGAAGTGCAATTTCTTATTTGGTTTAAATCTCATTATGTGCAATCTCTTACTATGTGCAATTGTCTAACCATGTGCAATAATATCATGAGCAATCTCTATTATGGGCAATAGTCTCAATATCACTTATCTTGTATCTCTATTGCTTACAGTAATGGACTCGGTACAGAGAACGACTCACTGTTATTTATGTTACTAGTAAATCACTTGGCAGTAAGTTATTTATCTGCAGTATTTAGAATGTATGGTGTGTGTATTTATTTGTGTATATAGCATAGTGTATTTCATACAGAGTACTTTTCTGCAGTTCTATCTGACTTTTGTTTTAGACTTTGTATATTGTTCTTTTCATTGTGTCTCTCTGTGTCTGTGCAGTCGTAACATAAGCGATTTCCTCCAGGATCAATGAAGTTTTTTGATTCTGATACACTCACCACTCCCACATCCTCTTTTCTCTCCTTCCATCTGGCAGAAGGTTTCACAGCGTCCGGGCCTTGTTATTGCTGCAGTCGACTGCATTGTATCTCGTCTTGTCCTTTAAATTATTGTACTGTTGCTCTTGTGTTTTTTGCACTCTGCTGTTAGTCCTGTCCTGCTCATAATTGTGTAGTCTTGTGGTGTTTCTGTTTTTTCCTTTGTGTTGCACCGTGGTCCTAGAGGAATGTTGTTTAATTTCACAGTTTACTGTGTACCATTTTCTAAGTAACATACTGTTTTCTTTCTGAAACAGAATCAGGTTTTTGTGAAGGACACTCTTTACCTGCATATTGTAAATGTAGAATCAGTGAGGCACAAATCCCACTTCAAACCTGGAATCAGGTGCAGGTATAGATTGGACAGGTTTGTTATCACAAATGCAATGACAATTAAATATATATTACTGATGTCTGTGTGACTGAGACATTAGCCTTCATAGTACCCTATCATGCAGTTCTGCTGGTTTGCACAGCGGGCATGATGCAAAAAAAAAACCCCAAAAATTCTTCATAACTTTTCCAGGGTCTAGCAATAGTTGTACTCAGGCCCGGATTAAGGTGGGTCTGGGCCCCGGGGCAAGGAGATTGCAAGGGCCCCCCCTCCCCCCCTCCCGCTC
>JBBPCX010000028.1:9697859-9709410 GCA_037974365.1 Hydrocynus forskahlii | reverse complement strand
TGCCTCCTGCTTGGTTGGAACGAAAACCTGCACCCACAGCGGCCCTTTCTGGACAGGTTTGGGCACCCCTGATTTAGATTCTGCCTTTTTCTTGATATTTTATACCAAAAAGAACAAAAGTAGCATCAAAGGGGCCACTTCTATGATAGAAAAAATGCAAGGGTGCAAGAGAGGGCATATAAACACAGAGTTACTCATGCTTAATCTCGCTAGCTAGTTGTGTTGATGCTATCTAACTAAATAAATCAAAACAACACTGACCACCATTAACATTAGCTGGCTAGCTGGCTCACATAAGAGATGATTGACCTAGGTAGCCACCTTGTCTGGATATTTTATTTTATGCTCTTCCATGGATAATGTTAGCAAGACAACATTTTACATGAACAAAATTCTACATGACTAACAATCTACACTGAGTCATGCAGTATACATACATCAAATTTAGTAACGGTTTCAGAAGCTCTTTTCTCATTTACATATATTTTTTTTGATCAACTTTAAATAACATAGAGAGAGAACAAATTCAAAGTGCAAAGAATAAACTAATGTTACATACACACACACACACACACACACATACACAGTAGTGTTTTTCACATTATGCCTACCAACATCCCAGCCGGGATAAAATCACTGTAACCCACAGCCTAGAGTCTGAGACTGAAGAGTTGGTCTCAAAAGTTCCCCAAAGTCACCTTCGAGTTGGTGCTAATTGTCTGGGCTGAGTGTGAGAAATGATGCTCTGCATCAAAAGGGCTACAAGGGGCTAATGAAGCAGAACACATTGTTTTTACCCCTCCCTCCTCATACAGAAGTCCCTAGCGCACATACCGACCAGACACTAAGCATTCTATGATGCATACTCTGTGTATGTAAGTGTACACACACTTGTGTGTCTGTGTGCGTGATTGTGTGCTGGTATGTTACAAAGCATTGTCATTGTAAAAATTAAACCTTATGTATTATAACAAAGAAAAATCATTCCTAAGTATAATATACATTAAGACATTTTATATTAAGTCATTTTGAACTATTGATCCACTCATTATAAAATATTCACGTAATGTAAATCTGTCAGTGATACGTAGGCATGTATGTATTCATTTCAGCAGATGGATTATAAAGGGTGCAGTAAAATTTAGAGATTTTTTATTATGCAGTATTCTTATCTGGACGAAGACATGAACCACACAAAGTTCTTTCATCGTTCGGACTTCAAAGATCTTCATCAAACAACCTGAACTACAAACACCAGCAATCACACAAACCTTCATACTTCTTCCTTCTGACTTCAACAGGAGCATCACAGTGAATCCATTTAAGATTTAATTATCCTGCTCACAGATTTAATTATCCTGCTCCACACATAGTGTACAGTTAATGAGGAACAATTAGATCTCTATCATTAATATTATTTTAAACAGTAAGCAATCTATAGAAATGTGTGAAATTTGTGTTCACCTCTAAACAACATCAATTGAACAATGTTTTCAGCTCCTAGTTATAGATCATTGCTGTCAGAACAAAACCTTGCATCTCTAAAATAGCAGCATTACAGAAGAAGCATAAATGTTCTTCGCATTTAATGAAAGTTCATTAAGTATTTTTCCAATTAATGTATTATTATTTATTGTGGTCAATTCATCAGTACATTTCACACAGTGTACATCACTATAAAATTAAAAACAACAACAAAAATGAAAATACATTGGTTTTGTTCAGACAGCAACAATATAGAACAGGATTCTTTCAAAAGAATGGTTCTCTGAAAAATAAACACGTCCACAACTTTGCCTTTACCTGTGTCAGAAGTTTACTTATGTAATTTTCCATTTGAGCTGTGAAATAATTTTATTTTTAAAACATATATTTTTGGTGGCATACACTTCCGTTGCTTTTTACTCCCATGCAACACTAAGGAAGCTAACTTCTTTAGGGAAAAAGAATTTGTATTTGATTGTTTTGGTAAAAATTCCTATTGACTGGGAAAACAAAAGTCGTTTTCTGTCTTATCTTGAAATTATTTTATATTCTACTGCCTGGAATGTGTTATTTTAAATGTGTTATTTTGAATGTGTTATTTTGAGTCCTTGGTCAGCTCTGTTGTCACTTTCACGGCCAGAGTGCGGAAGTAGAAGTTTAATCATGGCAAAAACACGTATAGGAGCATATGTTGTGGGATTAAACAGGACAGTGTCATTATGTACATACTGAGCTAAGCCTCAGGGGAGATGGCAGACTGAGAAGGTAAAGGTTCTGTGATGAATCCAGCTGTAGCAACTTTCAGTGGCAACCCTGCATTTGTATAATTGCATAAAATTACAACAGAAATTAAGAGAAAGGTACTAACTAGCACTGTACTGTATGATCACAATGCATTATTTATGATTTGTGAATGTATTTACAGTAAATTATTTGGATATTTAGACTAAAGAGAACAGGGGGACCCCAGCACTCCACTGTTTCTGCTATTTAGCGGAATTTTTGTACTTGTACTAGTTAGTGCTACATGTTACTATTGTTTACAAATGTACATATTAATTAAAATACTCAGTTCATTCAGCATAGAGTGCTTACTTGTCCCTCAAAAATCTGTACATCTCATCCCTATGTGCAGTAGCCAGCCCTCTATATCCTAGATATCCTAGATAGCCATGGTCTAGAGAATGGCAAAATGGTAAAAACTGCCATTTTTATTTCTGAAAAGCATTTTTACTCAGAATTCTGTATGCTGTAGGGATGAAAGAAAGAAAGAAAGAAAGAAAGAAAGACAGACAGAAAGACAGAAATAATGGATGGAAGAAAAAAATGATCTGCAGTTTAGAGACACATGGCACATTTAAATGTTAATAGAATCGTATATATTTAAGAAGATTACTATATTAAAAAATAGTCTGTAACACTTTTTATTCACACTTTAGCAAACTTAGGTCAAAACCAAGGCTATATATTTAATTCAAATATATCGAAATCTGATCCATGCAACAAATATTTGATAACATGTGGACTTTAATTAGCAGAATTAATTTTCCACAGCCTATGTCAAGATAAACAAACTTACTAGTTTCTAATGTTGTATTAGCAAGATGGATATCTTACTCCTAATGTGTGTAGTTGGTGGAGGTTTGGTCTGCTTTCCAGAGAAAAGCTGGCTTATTTGTCTTAACAGGAACAAAAAATATATGTCCATGATGTTTACGTTCTAAAACCCTGTGTCCTGGACACAGCTCCAGAAATGCGCAGTCTCCTGCTGACAAGTCTAAGACCAATTATGCCTGAATACAACTGAAAGTTCCCAGCCTTTTTTTTCAAACCAGATATGACAAATTCTAGGCATCAGTTAATAATGAGTTATGTTATTTTACCTATAGATTTATTATACCTATAGATTTGCCTATAAATAACCTGACATATAGTTCAGGAAACTGACCAGAAGTGCTTAAAATTTCCTTTTTATTTTATTTTGCATGAAGTCATTGTGCTAACAAAATCATTTAGAGTGGTTTAACTAAAATGCTTAATTGTAGAGAAATGTACTGGCTCAGATTGTTTGCAGTGGTGGTGATCATGTCTCCTGAGTTTTTGTATATAATGTTGATAATGGTAAAATAATTTATAAATCTAAAATATTGAGAACCAAAAAAGTTTACTTTGGAGACTAATTTGCCTTTGCCTGCTCCTCTCCTCCTCGGGGGTTTGCTGAAAACGGTTTAGGCCACAATCAGAACTCATTCAGAGGTGTTAAAGGCTAATGTCACCTAATTCTGTACAATGGAGCATCACACATCGAATCACTCTGAATACCTTTATTTACATGTTAATGATTTAATTGCTCGGAATGTGTAAAATGGTCTTGTTTGTATCATTTTATGCTGGGAACAATGCAAAGACTACAACTCCCATGATCCCATGCAGTACCGTTGTCAGAATTGGCGGGTCGAACAGCCTCCCTGCACCTTTTGTCTGAAAGACTAACGTTACGGGCTCTGATCTTCAAAACATTAAGCAAAACCCAGTTTTTCAGACTTCTTGCGGTACTTTTGAACGCACTGTTAGACTTGAACACTAGCTGGGGTGTTGCTGCATCGTTGTTTTTCTAATTTAAAGGTAAGTCCGGTCTTGTTGTGCTGAAGACTGTGTAGTGTTTTGGACAGGAAAGTGTTCACCTTTCAAATGAATGGCAGCGGCCTGTGTACAGTGCATTTTTCTCAAACGGTAAATAGGCGACCACTGAGTGATGCAAAAACAAACAGACATCAGTATTTGTGGTCAGTGTCCGTGGTTCATGTCAGTTCTCTTTAGCAGTTCTGATCCAGGTCAACATGGAGAAGCAGGCGTGTATCCCTACCCAGATACAGACTGCGTGTAGCCTGCTAGCACCAAGCACTAGTTCATTATACACTACGTGGACAAAAGTATTGGGACGCATATGTTTTCCATGGTTTGGTCTAGGTCTCTCACTTATAGTGAAGGGCAATTTTAATGCTTCAGCATACCAAGACAACGCCATGCTTCCAACTTGGTTGGATTTTTTTGGTGCGGAAGAACGTCACTGGCCAGCACAGAGCCCTGACCTCAACCCCATCCAAAACCTTTGGGATGAACTAGAACGGAGATGGCGAGCCAGGTCTTTTCGCCTAACATCAGTGGCTGACCTTGTAAGTGCTCTACAGAATGAATGGGCACAAATTCCCGCAGAAACACTCCGACATCTTAAAAAAAAGCCTTCTAAGAAGAGTGGAAGCTGTTGGTGTAATGATCAGGCGTCCCAGTACTTTAGTCCATGCAGTACATGTCTGTGACATTTAATTCCTCATAATACTGTTGAAAGTGAAGTCATTATGGTATTCTTTTGTGGTTTGTCTGTAGTTAGCTGTCTGTAGTTAGCTGTTTTGTCAGGGTTAGAAGAGCTGTAGTGAGTTGGGTCAGCCCACTCTGTTATGAAGAGAGAAAGAGAATGAAGAGCTTCTGTTTGGTAACGGAGCAGTCAGATGTTATTTTCTGCAGACATTCGCTCTCTGTTTTGTTGTACACTGTGTAAATTAATACTAAATCGAAATGATTCTCCCCGTCTCTCTTCTGTTGATTCGAAAGCATCTTTCTCTCTCGCTCGTTCGAATATTCTAGCTGTGTGGGTGTGCGCGCGCATGCCGGAAGCCACGTTCCTTGCGATTCTATAATGTAAAAATGAAATTTTATGTAAACATTGGAATATAAAATGTCAGCACATTATATTATTTACATTATAATTTTCAGTTCATAGTATAACCTTTTCATTTTAATTGGAAGGAACAATTTTTGCCTGTATGAAGAAAAAAATACCAGTAAAACGAATATGCTGACATGCTTTAGATTCAAGTTTTATGTCTAAATTATTTTCTTGCATTTAAACATCGGTTTGTTACATCTGCAAGTGCGATAATGTGTGTAAGAAGGAAACTTTCTATTCAAAATTGTAATGGAAGAATGGAAGCTTTTGCTCCTGTTGGTGTTAAAGCATTTTTACTGTAATTTTAAAATCTAGAACACATTGGCATAGGTACATTTACACATCAAATTGATTAGTATTTATATTGTTGCTGTCGGGCGGAAACCTCATATGTCCAAAACGGCTATTTTTCAGGAAACTCAAAAAACTATGTATATTCTAAGTAAATGAATACTGTGTCATCAAAATTGGTATAACTATTTTCAACACTTTTCATTGGTTAATAATTTCAAAATTTTACAGACCCACGTGGAGACTGACCAATAGTATCAATTTATGAGGAAAAAAAACAACAAAGACGAAAAGTGGAGTTACGAGGATTCCGCCAGACAGCGACGATATATTTTATTATTAATTGAATTTTTTGTCCTAAGAAGCTGGACTAAAAGCTAAGATTGCTTACCATAGGAGTGTGTGGGCTGTATATCAGCGCCTCACTGCTGCCATTGTGGATATTTTTCAAAAGAAACGGCAGTTTTAATTTGTTAGTTTGTCTTTCTTGTAAACATATGCACGATATATTTTCTGGTATTTGTAGTCCCTTTCCTGCTCTGTAGTGCTTTTACCCCCTCTTTTACAATTAATAGTAGCAACCACACAGTGACACATTGCAACCCATTTCACTTTTCCATGTTTCCGCTGGGAAAATTTCTCAGTGGCGCCACAACAAAACAAAAACGATGACTTTTAATTCGAAACGATGGACACCGTTCCAGTTCAAGTGTTTCCTTAAGATTTTATTCACCTTTTTTGTATTTGCTAACACAAACTATTTCCACCTTAACTGCAAACTGCGACAGTTAATTCCGACCATTGGTCTCTTTAACACTTATTTTTCAATATTTTAATTAATATATATCAGGGCTGCATGGTATGGACAAAATATGTGGATTGCAATTATCCTGAGACATATTGCAATATTTTAGTATCAGTATATTAAAGTGCAGATGTAATCACCTTTCTCTAAGTAAAATAGCTGAAATATTAGCAATTCAGTGTCTTTGATGGTTAAAGGTTGGCTTTTGCTGGATCATATGAAAACCTCAGTTAATCAAAACATGCAGTAATAACAGCTGGAGCTGTGATTGGTCACCCTGTCAGAAATACTGTTATTAGTTAGAGGCTCATATACATATTGCAGCTTTCTGTGATATGAGTATTGCAGAGACCGAAATTGGAGATATTGCGATGATGATTATCAGATGATATATTGTACAGTCCTTTTTTATATACATATGTATATATATTTCTAAAGTTATCACTTCATTTACCTTAAAAAAAATGATTACAGTTAAAAATTTAACACAATTAGGGCCATATCAGAGTAATCATTAAATGTAAATCTTTTATTTGAAAAATAAGATACAATTAAAAAAGAACATTTAAGTGCTCTCTGTGTTTTAAGCATCCCCTTTTAATCAAACATTTCTTGTTCACCATACATCTTAAATATTAACTAGTTAATGTTAAAAGAATGATTTATAGTTAAAGGATGAATGGTGCTATACTGACCCGATACTAAATGCTACAATTGTAATTGTTGAATTTAATGTTCTTGTGTTAGTTTCACACTTTATCACACAGATAAAACTGGCAGTAAATGTTGTGTGATAGTGTTCCATGTAAGTCTAATCATTGATTTGTATTCAAATGGAACATGTACTCAAACATTTACAGGCAATCCTCATATTCCCTGTGTGGGAAAAGAGCAGTGGTCATAGACTCTTTGAAATGGCTACTGTGTACTATATACCAGCGTTTCTCAACACGGAGCCCTGCTTCTGCACGAATAAAAATTCAGTCAGATCAGGCCTGACGTCAGGGCTTCTGTCACTGCGTGCCCCTCCCAGCCCCCTCGACTTCATGGCCCACCCCTTGTTTCATAATTCTAGAATGTTCAGCTTTACCGCCATAAACATACATCTGTCTATGGGTATGAGACCCGTTTGCCAATCCAGAGATGAGTGATCTGCTACCTGTGGTCCAGGATAAACTTTTGGAGCTCTTGTGCGATGCTGGGTTACAGTCGAGATTCAGCCGACTGTCTCTGTCCAAGTTTTGGATGTCATGCTGTGAGGACCATCCCCAACTGAGTGAGATGGCAGTTAAAACAATAATGCCTTTCCATTCCACGTGTCTGTGTGAGACTGCTTTTTCTCACAATACAGCCATGAAGTACAGAAACAGGCTCACCGAATGGCTCTGTCATTGGGACTTCCTCATTTACTACATCTCATGTAGAACAAGCTGCAATACTTAGGGTATATTTGATATGTTGCCCAGATCTATACTGTAGAATAATGATCCATAACCACTAGGCAGATGTATTCTCCTGACTGCATTATGGAGTACAGCATATCATGATTAGAGCTCTAGGTGCAAACAATATTTGGTCATAGTGGTACATCATCTGTATCTTTGAAACAGCAAAAATGAGCTTAGAGAAATCTGAGAGCAGTTTAATTAGAAGAGAGGAAGGCTTGTAGTTTCCAGTCGGATGTACTGTACTGGGAATACTATTACATATTCAGAGCAATACTGTGGTTATGATAATTCCTTACTATTTAAAGGGACTGCATTTCTGTAAATAGAGCACCACCTACTCAAGAGGCTCATGATTTGTCAGGTGGTGTGTACACCTGTGATTTTTCAGAACACTCCTCCTGTCACTGCACTCAAAGCACATTAAAAATTCAAGTCATCTGTAAGTGCATCATTTAATGAGTGGGTTGTAAAGAAAAATGAAAGATTGAGATGCAGCAAGCATACCACTGGACATATTGCATACTTTTACATTTTTACTAACTGCAGGGATCAAAATTATGATTCATAATTAGGGTTGGGTATCATTTTAATTGTATCAGTTCTAGTAATTCTGCTTATTGATTCTGGTTTTTGTTGATTCCCCATTTTTGATTCCACAAAGGTAAAAACAACTAGGACAAAATCTTAGATAAGAAAAGTATATTTATTTACTCTGAACATTCAGAATGTCCTGGCAGCAATAGGAGTAAAATGCAAATTAACACGTTAAATAAGCATGAAAGCATGGTGTATTCTTCTAAAACAGGCAGAAAAGAAGGTGCTTCTAATTTGTAACTTACTTTCGGTTCACATCCCTATTAGTTATTTGTTAAACATGGTCCGGTCCTACAAGGGGTGAGTTGTTCCTACTTTAGTTAATTGCTGCACCACTGTTCTGTCTCCTAATGGGTGCTTCCCTTGTAGTTTTAAATTTACATAGCAACGTTCGAAATTCGATAATCTTAACTCCATCTGGTATCACATCCGTTCCTTTATGCCCCTTGTGGTTGATGGCAGCCATAAACACCAAACTGGGGACAGGCCCATCATCACAAGGGGAGAGCCTAACGCATAAGCTTAATGCCTTTGAGGTGACTATGGAAAAGAGATTAGCAGTGGCTTATGTCTGCTTGTGAAAAGGAGGCTAGTGTTCACAACTTTGTAGCTTTAAGTGAACACGTGTCTTCAATCAAGCAGTCAAATGTTTGTATCCATTGTCATGTCCTTGTTCGTTCAGAACACAGGCCACAGTTTTTGAGTGTTCACCAATTCTGTGGGGCTTTACACTTTTTCATCCCACGACTCTATTTTTTCATCAGATTGTTCCCGCAATGGCAACTTGTAGCATGAGAGCTGATGGTAATCATTTTCTTTTGTCAATCAATCAAGCATTACACTGTGTATGACTGCAGAGCTGCATGACATGAGCCAAGTGAAACTTGTGAACCCTTGCCTAGTAACCCAGAGACGGACAAACCAGCGCAGATTCGCTGATGAAGCAGAATGACACAAATGCTGCCTTGACAATGCATTTTATGAAATGCATCTACATTCTTGTTTAACTCAGAATTTGGAACTAATGTCTTATTACTCATTAGGGCTATTGTTAATATATTTTATACAATTACAGATGAATATAACACTATTATTTTTTGTTTTTATATTTGATTGCTTCAGTCATGTCCATATATTTGCCTTGAAATGTCTATTACAGTTGCATTGCTTTGTTTCATTGTATGTTACACATTAGTGAACGTAATAGGCATTTCAGTCTGGCATGGCAGTGCAGTTTCTCTGCAATATTCAAGTTAAAATGTTTATTAAAGTTAAAAGCCCCGTTCTTCACTGTAGTTGTGATGTCACGTGGCCTGGAGTTAGCTGTTAGACTGTGCTATAGAAAATTTGCAGCACGCTGTGCTCGTGATAGTAATGATGATGTCATGCAATGTTATGCAATGCTTTTCCTGCCTCATTATTCTCTCCCTGATGTCACTTGATTCATGAACCCTGACCCCTCCGCTCTCTACCCCTCTAATCTACACTTTTACTCTGTTCAGCTCTTTTGACGTTGACAAGGAACCTGAAGGTTCCACAGAATCTACTCGACCAGCATGAGCGAACCAGCAGACACCGCCGGTGTCCCCTCAGGTGTCTCATAACTTTCTATTATGCTAACCTTTTATTCACTGTGCTGTCTTTCAATGCTGTGTTTTTGGGTTGGGGTGATCAGGCACTGTCTGGTTTACACAGTACCAAGGCTGAGGGTTCACTTTGAAGGGGTGTACAGTTAAATGTCAGCTGCACTGGTATGGGAAGATTAGTTATAAATCATAACATCCTAGTGTTGGTGTAATAACAGCACATTGTATTTAGTGCTGATATGTCAGTTATAATCCACAGTGCAATGTCTGGTGGCAGTGCATAGAATGATAATTATTTGTCTCTAGTGAAATTTGCATCTCTTGCTCTGCTCATGCTCTTGACTGGACACAGGATTGACAACTTGTTAATAGCTTCCTTTTTCCATATCCTGTTTTGTTTGTGTTTTGTTTTGTTTTTAATTTCCATGCTGTGATCATGCTGTAGGCTAATTTGAAACTTGTTGATAGGTTGAGGAAAAGGAACCAGACAGTGTGTTAGCAGGGAGCTTGTGTTTACAAGGCTTAAAGAAGAAATTCCAATGACTTTGCAAAGTATAATACTGTTGGCCAGTAATTATTTGAGCAAACCTAACTGTCTGTCTGTCAATATCAATCAAACCTGTCTGTCTATCTTTCAATATCAATCAGTCAGTCAAAAGCTATAGTAATTGTTTATCATTCAATATTTGCTGGGGTTATGTTAGGTTTTTTTGTATTCTGGAAAAAAAAAATCTTAGCTGATACTTCTCAACAGTCACTGCTTGCCATATTCGGATTACGTTTGTCATATGATGGAGTATGATGGCGTTCCCTCAAGTAAAAATAGACCTACTATTCTTTTCTTTTTATCTTCGTCATAACAAAAAAAAAAGCATTTAGATGGACTTGATGTTTTGATGGTGCAGAGACTTATGTAGCCTGCATTTAAACTGAACAGCAATATGCTCTGTGTACTTAATGAAAAAGTGTTAGCTGTGACTTGATTGCTTTAGTAAGAAATCTTGCTGACTCACATAATTAGGTGAAGAGGCTCATGTGTGTTAGTGCTCACAATCCAGGCATCTCTGCTGTAATTTCATTTAAAGTTTAATTTAAAGGCCTTCTGATCATTGTCTCTGCCTTCCTGTGGCGGTTTATTTCAAAAGAGTTAATTGGCATGGATAATTAAGCATTCAGGGACTTATTTATTAAGGTGGGTTCTGTAATTCTTAGAGCTGTAATTGCTGTGTTTAAAGGAATAGTTTAAATAAGGTTCTCATAATGTTTTCCCTTTTGTCCGGAATGTATTTGTATCAGCCCAGGTTTAACCTCATTAGTTCTGCACTGCAGCTACAAGTCTAATGGAACTAACATGAAACAGCCTTTAAATTACACTTTTTGTGCTTTCTTAATCCTCTATGACCTGCTGTTACAGTGGGGGAAATAATTATTTGATCCCCTGCTGAATTTGTAAGTTTGCTGACTTACAAAAAAATGAACAAAAAAATGTCTCTAATGAGGTAGTTTCATTTTTATGGAGAGAGACAGAATATCAACTGAAAATCAAGAAAAAACATGTTACATAAAAGTTATAAATTGATTTGCATGTCATTGAGTGAAATAAGTATTTGATCCC
>JBBPCX010000028.1:9663803-9697759 GCA_037974365.1 Hydrocynus forskahlii | reverse complement strand
AAGGTGACAACTGTTGGTGCGATTATTCGGAAATGGAAGAAATATAAAATGACCATCAATTGCCCTCAGTCTGGAGCGCCATGCAGTATCTTGCCTCATGGGGTGAGAACGATCATGAAAAAGATGAGGGATCAGCCCAGAACTACACGGGAGGATCTGAAGGAAGTTGGGACCACAGTCACTAAGAACACCCTTGGTAACACACTAATCTTAAATTTGCACGTGAACATCTAAATGATTCAGAGAAGGCTTGGGGGAAAGTGCTGTGGTCAGATGAGACCAAAATCAAGCACTTTGGCATCAACTCGAACTGCCATGTTAGGAGGAGGAGAAATGCTGAGTGTGACCCGAAGAACATCATACCCACAGTCAAGCATGGAGGTGGAAACATTATGCTTGGGGATGTTTTTCTTGTAAGGGTACAGGATGACTTCACTGCATTGAGGGGCCAATTGATGGGGCCATGTACCATAAAATTTTGGATGAGAACCTCCTTCCCTCAGCCAGAACACTGAAGATGGGTTGTGGGTCTTCCGGCATGACAATGACCCAAAACATACTGTCAAGGTAGCAAAGGAGTGGCTAAAGAAGAAGCACATTAAGGTCATGGAGTGGCCTAGCCAGTCTCCAGACCTCAATCCTATAGAAAATCTGTGGAGGAGCTGAAGCTTTGAGTTGCCAAGCAGCAGCCAAGAAACCTAAAGGATTTAGAGAGTTACTGTAAAGAGGAGTGGGCCAGAATCCCTCCTGAAATACGTGCAAACCTGGTGACCGACTACAAGAAACTGCTGTGCTTGCCAACAAGGATTTCTCCACCCAGTACCAAATCATGTTTAGCTTGGGGATCAAATACTTATTTCACTCCGTGAAATGCAAATCAATTTATACATTTCATGTAACATGTTTTTTCTTGATTTTTGGTTGATATTCTGTCTTTCTCCATAAAAATGAAACTACTGTTTCTTTTTTGTAAGTCAGCAAACTTACAAATTCAGCAGGGGATCAAATAATTATTTGATTTAATGGTTGCAGCAGCTTTTTTCATTAGTTGTGATGTACTTGTGTGCGTGTGCACAAATTATGGCAATATGAGAATGTAGGAAACCTCAAAAACAAGTTTACAAAATTTGTGGTTTTATGATTTGTAGGATTCACAGTGCTAAGACTTGGATTTCTGTTACTTAATTAACTTTAATACATGTGAATGCGAATAAAGTGTTTTGACAGTTTGTTCCTTTGGCACAGCAAACTATTAGCTGAATAAGGAAGTGTGTTAGATTCTAAAGTATGAAGGTTTTGTTAGGGTCTGTGTGCATGACATGAAATTAAGCATACGTTAATCTGTCATATATGAATGCACTGCAGAAAATTGAACATTAAATAATTCAGTGAAATCCACCAGAGACCATCAGTGTGTGTAATTGCTCTGTGCTTTTCACATTTTAAACTACCACATTTTCAGCAGTTTATTCTCAAAAATAACTTCTTGACCTTCTCTTTTCTGCTTTTGCCCTAGCACCCCCCCCAACAGACGTCAAACTGGCAGCCACTGGAGGGAAGAAACAAAACAAGAAGAAGGTGGAGGAAGTGGTAGAGGAGGAGGAGGAGGAATATGTGGTGGAGAAGGTTCTGGACCGGCGGGTGGTGAAGGGCAGGACTGAGTACTTGCTCAAATGGAAGGGCTTCTCAGAGTGAGTCTAGTAGAAACATGCTGGGTGACAGATCTTCTATGTTAGTTTCCATTTCCCTCTGAACAGGAGCTGGACCTTTCCCTTAAATTCAGTGACTCTGTATTTTCTTTGCTGCAGAATAGGTATAGGCAACATAGACTAATATAAGTTGTGTTTCACAAACCATACATTTGCAACACAGCAATTTTTAGGAACTAAAAAAACTTTGTGATTGTAGTCCCAGAATCTGTACTTCAGATTCTGAATTAGGCCTTTAAATAAATTAGGTTTGTTGCTCTGATAATAAAAAATGTATAACCTGGTGGCAATATAATCATGCTTCCCAACACTGTTGCAAAGCATACTCTAAAGAACTTTATGTAAAATATGAAATTAGCAAACTTCATCTTTGCAAGAAATTGAAGCAAAGCCATGTTTTGCTTTTATTATTGTTACATCCTTTACATATACTTATATTTGCAGGTTATTAGAATTTCATGCAGCGTTTTTTTTTTTTTTTTTTAAGCTCCGACTTTTTTGAGCCATTAAACATAAAAAAGAAAAAGAATAATAATAATAATGCACACATTATACATGCTTAATCTGTACCTGAAGTTTGTATAGCATCTAAACCTTTCTGAGAGGTCAGTTATTTTCTGTGGCCTGCTTTACTGACTGACTCTGACAGACAATTTTATGTTCTGATCAGCAACGACAACACATGGGAGCCTGAAGATAACCTTGACTGTCCTGACCTGATAGCGGAGTTCCTAAATTCACAAAAGAAGGCTGGAGAGGGTGATAAAAAAGACGGCAAGAGGAAAGCAGGCGAGTCGGACAATGAGGCAGGGAGTGATGACAGACCTAAAAAGAGAAAAGATGAGGTAGGATTTTATGGCCTTGTCCAATGCTTCCCCTTGGAAAAATACAATATTTTATAAGCTTAATCTACATCAGGTAAATATCTTTATTGGTGAAATAAATCATCCTTATTTTCTGACGTTCTGCCGGATAAGGACCACTCACTGAGAATTTATTTCAACAGTATAGTCTTTATTTAAGAGAAGTTGCACTTCAGTTGCAGTTGAAGTGCTTAGTTGGAAGCCCAAATTCAAACTGCAGTTCCTGCTCTCAATTTCCTGTAGCAGGAGAAGCCCAGGGGTTTCGCCCGGGGTTTGGACCCCGAACGCATTATTGGAGCCACAGATTCCAGTGGAGAGCTAATGTTCCTTATGAAGTGGTGAGTGAAAGTGTATTCCACTTATATCAGCCTCTGTAGTAATTAACAAACTGTGAAGTTCATAAAGGGTGGTCAGCAAACAGGCAGGAGCACCCATAATTCCACTTGTGGAATCAGTAAGTCTGTAAGTCATATGTACTCCTGCTCTCTTGGAATAAAAACCTATAGCCAACCCAGCCCTGTCTGAGACCATGCTCTCTGCGCCCAAAAGACCTGTTCAGTCAAGTATTTGGCTCATGTCATTTGATGAAAATGAACCACTTGAAATTTGCTTTCTGTCTCTACCGGTGCCCTACAGGAAAAATTCAGACGAGGCAGACCTTGTGCCAGCGAAAGAAGCCAACGTGAAGTGCCCACAGGTTGTCATTTCTTTTTATGAAGAACGGCTCACGTGGCACTCATACCCTACTGAGGAAGAGGAGAAAAAAGATGACAAGAACTAACCAACAGAACAAGTGATGTTGCAGGTCAGAGGGTTGGGGTCAGGGAAGGGGGACAGGGGGACAACATGGCATTTATATCGAGATGTGTGGAGATGGGGGAGCAGGAACTTATTTGCTCTTTTCTTTTCAACTCTATTGCCATAAAACTTGGACACTTGATACTGTAAAACCCACAAGCAGAGGTGCAGTCATCAGCAGAATTTGCAGAGTTATGAAGTCCTTGGGGGGTTGGGTGTGGAATAGGTGTTTGTATAATAATCAAGGCTTTCTCTTTGTTTTGTTTTGTTTTGGATTATGGGAAATGTAGTCTGCCACGCTACCACTAGATTTTTTTATTTTTTTTTTGTTCTTTCCTTTTCTTTTTTTTTTTGCTGTCAGGGTAAGCTGTTTCAAATGTTTTTCTTGTTTAACTTGTGTTGTTTATTAATTTTTTTCATTCTTTTGCTGACATCTGCGTTACTGACAAAGCCACTATTCCTTAATGTTCATACATAGTTATCTATATTTTTACCATGGGAATTTCTAGCTTGTCACATCATGTTTATTTCTGTTTTTAAATGTTCTGCTTGTATTGGTGTTTTGAAGTAAGGGTAGCTCAGAACAAGTAAGATTTTATGGCGTGAGGCGTAGATATGCAGCTAAGTCATCATTCAAAGAGAGTTTAAGCATTTGAAACAAACACTTATAGATATCACAGGTGTAATTGCCTAATCACAGAGGCTATTACCTGTAGACATTCCAACTGAGGAATGTCTACAGTTGTCTCACTTCTGTGTAGGCTGCAAACAGATACACATTTTTGGGTTACTTTAACAAGAATTTTTGTCAGCATGAAAATTTCCATGTCCCAGCTGAGAAGCTTCCCTTAGGAAGTAGCCTCTTACTGACAGTAGGGTAGATACCTGTGTAATAACTTTCTCTGAATATGCTGTTCCAGACTCTCTTCTGTAATTTTAGAGGCTCTTAACATGGCTTTTGTCTTCTTTTAGCTGCATTTCAAAGTTCAAAGACTGCCAGTCATATGAGCATCTAGTGAATATTCATCCTTACATTTCAAAGTTTTTAGGATTCAGGATTCTGTTCCCATAACTCTGGCTCAGCTTTGGAAACTACTTTTCCCATAATCGTATTGTGTTGCTTTCTTTTTGTGTAGTGGGCAACAGAGACTTTTGCACCTGGCCATTTTACTTTTGAATAGGTGAGATGCAGTGGATGGTTTCATATCAGGACACCAGTTCTGTTGGAGAATGCGATTTTCCACCTCGCGGGACAACATGCTCAAGTTGTCTTCAGTGATTGAGCAGAATGTACTGCACAATTTGCAGCACTGTTTTCAGGAATGGACCGAGTAACTGAATAATGCTTCAAAGCTATTCTGTTAAATGGTGACATGAATCATTGTATAAAGCATCAGATTCTGGAAAATATACCAATGAATCAACTTCATGAAACTTTTGTTTTAAATTCAGAAGAAACAGGATGCCAGCAACATATCCTTCTACTTTTAAACACCAAGTTGGTGAGTTGAGTCACCTGGCCTGTTTGAGACTATATTTATAGAGGTGCGCTGTCTTTTCTGTTTGTCTGCTTTCGAGGAGCTCCAGTTTTGTGTGCTTTCATTCAGTTACATGCCACTGTTATCTGTCTGTCTCTTCCCTCTTTTAGACGCTATCTTTGTGAAGCATGTTGTCACTGTTTTTGATGAAATCTATTTTTTTCTTTTCCTTTTTTTAAATAAATTGTGTTTTTATTAAGAATGATGTTTGTTCATTATATTGTGGTAGCAAGATATTTTAGTCCCTATTATGAGAAATAAAGAGAAGTGGTCCGGTTAATTTTTTAATAATGGTAGATGCTGTGTATGCCAGAGCTTTGAAAAAAAAGTACCCAGTGGACCAATGAGGAAATACTTTCCTAGCTGAGGTATAAAAAAAAAATCCAACAGTCTACCTCACGTGTTGATACCAATACTGTCTAATTTCTTGAAATGATCGGGTTTCATCTATGTTTGAGTTTTCACATTACTGGCTGTTAGGATTTTTTATATTAAATTCTCCCAGTCATTTGAATTACATAAGTTGGCATATTGATTGATTCAAGGCCAGAGTAGACTGGACAAACAAGAACAAATTGAAGATTTGGTTGATGTGCCATTCATGCTCACTGGTTTAACTACTAGTTCAACAACTGGTTTAGCCTTACAGGACGACTGCAAATATTAGGTCAGTTTACTCTGGCTTTCAGAGTAAAGATATACATTGACACCATTTAGCAGATCTATCTAAAGCGACCTCCATTCCCTAACTACAGGGGAAAGTCTTTCCGGAGTTAAGGGTCTTGCCCAGGAACCCAGTGGTGGTATGCTGAAGGTAGGATTCGAACCCATGACCTATTGGTCTAGAGGCAAGTATCCTACCCACTACAGGAGATGGTAGAGCTAAAGCAGTAGAGCTAAACTGGGCTAAAATATTGACTTGCAGGAGATGGGGCTGGTGGGGCTGTCTGCAATACTGACATAGCCACAACCCTACTATCTGAAATGGAACTCTGGGAGATGTAGGAATAGTTCACTCACTCATTCTGAAAGAGCATATTGGGGCATTGAGCTGTACAACATATATCAATAACCAATAAACAGATGTAAGACAATAAATATATTTAATTAGACAAAGGAAACAATCCCAGCTTGTCACCAAGAATTCAAATTCGAGAAAGAAAATGTTGCATTATGAAAGTGAACAAATACATATGTGAAAACAAATTAAAAATTGCTTCCTAAAGACTATCAGGGAAAGCAGAAAGTAAGTCATCAGTACAGTCCATTTCCCAGTTTCCCTGATAACTATAACTGATAGCCTAACCAGTAACAATATTTTAAAAAATCATAAAGGTGTTATAAATGACACATTTAAGTGATCTACTGAGGTTTTTACAGCAAGGACCTGATGTGACTATTTTGTGACTGATACCATAATCAATCTTGAGCTAAATTCTGATACTCATATCATTGACTTAATATAGGCAAATATTACACACTGCAGTAGTGCATCGCTGACTGATATGATTCAGTTATCAACTGCTGAATGAATGGTTAAACAAAATCATTTTGTCAAGTGTCATATTTCTTAAACAGCAGAAACTCTTAAAGGACATAAATGTTCGTCTGAGGGGCTTCCCTAAATTTAATCTAAAGGTTAGGTTGACATTAAACCTACAGTTCATTTCAGTGTCATGTAGTTCAACTTGTATGGCTGTAAAAGAATAAAGAAGGTGTTTATGGTCAGCAGAATAAGCTCCATAAACTGAATGGTTTTCCTAACCTCAGAAGGGTCTGCCTGCCTGACGAACCTCAATTTTGGCTTATTTTATTGGTAAACACATATATTGACCATTAACCACCCAAGGGTATTATACAGGTTAAAAATGTAGTGCATTTTTAAGGTCTTGCAAAACAATCAGATCTCATAGCCTGAGGCACTGTCTTCTGTGAATGATTTGTTTCATTTGAAGACAGTAGCATACTGATTTTGCAACTTTTCTTGATAAAAAAGCATACCTTTTATACCTTAAATCTTTGCTTCCACTCGTATTCCACTTTGGAGACTTTTCTTGTCTTTGGTTTCTGTCTAATGTTAACACTGCAACCAATTCCTTAATAAAGTGTGGCACTTTACTTAGAAGATGTATTTTATCTCTGCAAACAGCCTTCTTCAAAAACTGCACAGCAGTTAATAGTGATGCGAGTCTTACTTATCACACTTTTTCCATCTTTTGACATAACTCTGTCTTGGGTGTTTTCCCTCCACTGAATTCCAGCAAACCTCAGAAGTAAGCAGACTCGGCAACAAAAGGGAAAACATTTTCCCTGTTTTCTTCATTCGCTTTTGGAAAAGACATTGCCTGGCCTGCAGAAATGAAACTAATATACATCCACCTCACTTCTTCTCTTTCTGCCTCCTGCAAGACTTCCGTCTGGACTCTGAACTGTAGCGGGCAGATAATGTCGTGTGATTATCGTTGCCCTGTTGCGAGACAAAGTCATTGGCTGTGCAGAGCATTCCTTGCTCCTCCCTGAGCAGACTGTACACCTCTTGGTAGAGGTCACTGAGGCGCTGCTTCATCTCTCTGACTGAGCGTGAGATTTCAGACTTTTCTCTGAGTAATCTGGTGCGTTGACGGCGCAGGCCATCAACACTGTGTTCCAGGCCCAGTAAGACATCGAGCTTCCGCCGCCGACAGTTTTGTGCCGCCATCTTGTTTTTGCCTCTGCGCCGAATGTCTCTGATAAGCGTGAGCTGAGCCTCACTTAGGCGGTGCTTGGAAAGTAGCTTGTTAAACTCCTCCACAGGCAAGTTAATTATACAGTCATTGGAAAATGGAATCTTCATGGCACGTGCTTGATTTTCATCCCTGCTGGAAACCTTGTCCTCAGTGTCAAGCTCTAGAAGCTCATCTGGATGCTGCTTTGGGGACTTTCTTTGGCTGATGCATTGAGGTTGATTGTAGGTGTGGTCATGGCCAACGTGCTCAAGCCAGGGTAAATTGTGGAAACGACTGCCCTGCAAGTAATTAAAATGGCACATCTTATTCTGTTCTTCACAATAACCTCCAACAGCTCCCACCTCTTCATCATCATCTTCATCTGTGAGTTCCTCTTTCATGTGGGTGTATCCTGCAGCCCCCTCCTCAGGAGTTAACTCTGTGGATGACATGGATGATGAAGAGCAAGAGGAGGACGAAGAAGAACATGAGGATTCAGATCCACTTGGGGAAGCCGGACTTTGGCTGAAATCCAGGGACAGCCCAGAGTCAGAGTCTGTTGGGTCCTGTTCCTCACTTTGTGAAACCTGGGACTGGCTAAATCCTTCCTCCAAAGCTAGATCCAGCAGACTGATCTCTTCAAACATGGCTTCTTCTAGGAGAGGACCAAAAAGGCTTGGCAGGTCTTGCTCCTCCATAGAGGAACTAGGTGAATTATGAGTGTTGTAACCTGAGCTGTCTGGTGCAGCAGAAAGAAGGAAATCTATTATTTCAGTGTCATCCAAATTAAAATCTATGTTGGAGGAGGAGTTTGAAACAGTCTGGCTATGTTCAGACTGATAACTATCTTCTTTGCTGGTGCTTCTGTTTGCAGATGAGATCAGACTGTTACTTTGTAAGTCAGTTTGCTGAAGGCTAGTACTTTGGGTGGCATTCTCCATGTATCCAGTTTCCCTTGCGCTTCCACTAACACTGACATCGAGTGGAGAGTCATCTACATCCATGTCCTGCAGAAACATGAAGTTAAGCCATGAAAAGGGTTCCAATTCCAAGCATATTAGTTTTTTGTCCTGGAAAGCGACATTCAATGTTGCCCCTGCTGTATCATACTTCATTAGGTTATGAGTTTAAAGAGGTGTATAGGTGAAGTGAAAAGGCTTAATTCAGCAGGACGGTGACTATCCAGGACTGGAGCTGATGGGTCTTTGAAGGAGAAGCAATTCAGTAACCTGCAGGTTATGTAACTAAATTATACGGCGCTGTTTCCTAACAATTATTGTAAAGAAATGTTATTTTTTCCATTTTAGAAGCAAAACAACCCACTTAGGAATTCAAAATGTGATGAAAATGAACTAGATTCGGCAAAGGAGGAACACTGCTGTGATTACCTGTGGATCCATGACAGCCAATACATCTTGCCATTGCTGTTCTAGGTCTAGCAAGGGCTCATGTTGAGGGAGCAGTGGTGAGAGAAGAGATCTGTGGTATTCCAATGGGTCTTCTTCCACTTTCTCCACATCAGTATCTTCCTGCTGAGCAGGTACAGAGGTAAAATAATACAACACACTCAGTAGCAGATAACTAAAAATGATTTAACCAGATTACAACTTACCATAAACAGTCAGAATAGCTGAACATTTTGCATTAGCACTACATGGGCAACTTACATGTTGCTGATCTCCTAGGGGCAAGTTAGCCTCCAGTAGTTGCAGACATTCATCAATGGACAATGGGGAATTCCCAACTAGACCTGCAACCTGCAAAGTATGAGGAAAACAGCTACAAGTTTGCATCTTTGGAATGTAGAAAGACAGCATTAGGAGTCCTGCTGATGTGTCTAAATGTCAATCAAAGAGAGTTGCAAAAACTCAATTTATAAGAATATTTTAATAGATATTATACTTGTTTCCTAAAATGGCAATATAAATCAAGTGACTTTTTACACTTTTCTACTGTTTAATTATTTGCTAATATGATAATTGTTTATGGCAACAAATATTTGTTTTAAAAACTCAGATATTACACAGATTTAATAAAGCTGAACTGGAGGCCGTGAAAGAAGAAATGTGGAACAGAACTCCTTTGAACACAGCAAGTTCTGCAGCCCATTAAATGTGCTTGTACTGGAAAACAGGGTGGTTCTTGTCATCTGAAACATAAGCCTGCCAAAAGTTTAGCTGACTGTGACTGGGAAGTTTCGCTGTCCTGTCAAGACACCTCATTTTTCTTTCGAGTGAACCTGTCCACCTAAACTGTACTTCTGCACAAGCACCTTGTCAAGCTTTTACATGAATATCCATCAGGGATATTCATTACCGTCTGTCACAGCACAGTCACGCAAACTATTTTAATACCTGGACATCTTCCCCAAGTATGCTGCCCATCTGATTATGAAATGGGTTTGCATTGCTCCAGCCATTCACATTGAATTCACTGTCATCATCTTCATTAAGCAGGTGTTGGTAATGGTCCTGGGGCTGCAGCTGCTGGTGGACGTTATGGTTGGGTTCTTGTTGCCAGGAGGACAATTCATCTTCTTCCTAGGGGCATAAAATTACATGAGTTGTCCATATTGTATCTTAATTTAGCATTTTAATAGCACATTCAAAATTACATCACACATTCTGACAAGGTACTACAACACACAAGGCAGCAGATAAGTGGCAAAAAAATCACTTTGATATTTGACTTTAGGTTACTTAACAATGGTAGTGAAAATTACAACTGCGGTTCTTTAAAATGGCAATTAACAGCCTTAAAAAATGGCAATATAACTCAAGTACAGATTATGTAATACAGGAGCATAGCGTATGGTCAAAATAGTGTTTTGATATTCTGACAGATTAATTGCATTGGCCTTGCATAATCGGTTCTGTTTATTGTTCTTACCTCTCTACAGGATCACTAACACACTTGAAAGACAGACAACTACTGTCTATATATAAATGTAACCTTCCCTAGTCTGGAAAGGATTTAATGAAAGCAACTGGTTATCTGTCTCGTTTTGCTACTATAATTAGATTCAACGGGGCATTTCCCAGTATAATTCAGAACACTCCACTGAGTTTGCGGGTCAGGGGTTAGTGGGTCAGCGGCAGAAAGACAGTAACGTATTGTATATGTTATTGTCTTTGTAATATATTGCCACGTATTGTACACATATTGTAATATATTGCCACGGCCTAAACCTCGACCGGTCTCAGATTTAACCTTCATAAACTGTATACAAAACTTTTTTGTATAAATAAGGACATGGTCTATTGCGTTCTGTGCCTATGTAGCTGTGAACTACAAATGTTCGTCTCAGTGGGACACCTGACTGAACAAAAATGTTTAAAGGTGATGTTTGCTCTGTGTGGCTCACAAAAATGTAACAAAAGTATGCTGCAAAGTCAGTGGGGGGATTTTGTGTGTGTGTGTGTGTGTGTGTGTGTATGTGTGTGCCAGTCACTTAATCAGTGGCTGGTAAACAAGCATTGCGAAAGTGAATGTGCACGAGTTGACCCAAGTGATGTCTACTCATGTTGCAAAACAGCTTTGGCGAGGGTCATGCAAGCCACGCTGCAAACAAGCCTGTGACCTAAACTGTATCCATACGGGTCACAACAAGCCAGCCTGGTAAACCCAGTCATCCTTTTAAAGCCGGCAGCGAGACAGCATGGGGGGCTTTTGAGGGAGACTGGGGAGAGCTGCATATGTCTCAACTAAGCCTCCCCTTATCTCATGTGTGTTTCTCATGTGGGATCTAACAAAATCATGTGCTCAAAATATATGTTATATACTGTAATACAAAAATCTATAAGATGCTTAATGCTGTTTTCAAAATGGCAGAAGTGTTGGGTACAAGACCATGGGTACATCCACAGTATAAACCTATTTATTCAATAGCAAATATGTATTTAGAAGAGATATCCAGATTGATCCCTCTCTCTCTCTCTCTCTACTTTTGGCCACAAAGGCCACAACAAATGTGTTCTTCAGAGGCATTATAGCCTGCAGGAAATATTTTAGTAACAGGCTGGGCAGCATACATTAAATTCAAAGTAATAAAAAAAAAAAAGTATACTACTAGCCAACTATCCCTCTGTCCAGAAATAGGTGTTGGAGGTCATGCAGAGGCAAGCCTGTCTGGCCACTGAAACTGTGTGGACTTGGCAACGCTATTCTTAATTGCTTCTATGAAGGGAAGAGCTGATTCTGCTCAGAAAGAGGAGGAACATAAAGATCAGTAGAAAGGCAGTATCCTGGCTTTCCTTAAGTTAAATATGAATTGTAGTTTCGTGATAAAGAGGACCCATGACACCAGCCAGCCTACGTGGTCTATCTTTGTTCTCCATGCTGGACAGACTGAGCCACTAAACTGCTATTATGTGTGACATGACATGCGGCATGACATTTTTCACATCAGGGGTGTCTGTTAGAATCTAAAACAAGTCACTAAACATTGGCATTTTATTGTCAAAATTTCATCAATTCTGATGCTGGTCAGCTGAAAAACAGATCTGGCCCGAATTATTGCCACTGCAAGGAAAAGATGGCACTGATATATGAGGTGAAATTTCCCTGGCTCTCTAAGACATGATGCAGGGTGAAAGAGAGAGAAAGAGAGAGAGACACCTAAAATCCCCAGCAGTGTGTTGTTTTGGCTTAAAGCCCACTGCATTCTCCAACTCAAACAGCAACCTGATTCTCTTCGATCTGGATAGAGAACTGCTGTCTGTCTTCCTGACAATTTGGTGACATGCCTCCTAAACACTGAGAGAAAATAATAACATTCAAAGACTCTTCTCCCACACTCGTATTAAAGTAAGGCCTGAGGCTACATTTATGTGTGTAAATGTTATACTGCGAAGCCGCAAAGGCATTTTCAGTTTTAAAGGAAACGTTACAGTAAATATATGTCATGCTGAAATGGATCTAAGGTGTTTCTAATTAGATTCTTTACTGCATGCAGTTTTATGCAGTTTCAGGATACTGTATGTCCACGGATCTATGTGTGGTGGTGTTGTCTCTTTGTATGACAGACAGGGTTCAAGAGTGTGTACACAAGACCAGAGCAACATTCCTGAAATCATATGGTCGTCCCTGGGCCAGACGTGCCTCTCACAGCTGATGGAACATAACACACGAGTCTCGGCTGTTGAGTAACTAGGAGAAATTCAATCAAGACGAAAGAGGCCATGCCAGAGGCCAGTCCAGTGCTTACTGCCCAAAGTTCAGCCCCACCATAAAAAAATACCACCTGCACAATTTAATGTATTCTACTTTAATACATGATCACAAACACTAGAGAAAGCCAATTGCAGGCAAACAAGTACAGTTATCTCTAGTTTGTTCAGACTGTAATGACTCATTTTACTTCACTCGTGTTGCATGGTGGCTACATGTCATTATACACAAATTTAAGAAAACAAAATAGGGTAGTTCTCACAAGCTAACTTTGCTCTGTAATAAACCTGCAAGGCCATGGACAGTGATAGCATACTTCCTGGTAATGCAGAAGCCTTGAAAAACATTTAGGCCAAACTGTGTCGTACATGTTAAAGCACGCTTTTATAGAAGTGGAAAACAGTTGCTGGTGAGCTTTTAGCTGCTGGAAGCAGAAGCAGGTGAGTAGTGGTTTAATGGTTTTCAGACCATGCATTAATGATTTCTACAGTAAAAATACAGACATTGATAAAAATATGACTGAAATTCTTTACATTAATCTTAATTAAACTGCCTGTGCCTACTCATCAGCATATTATTGTCAAAAATGTTGGTCTTCAATAAATAATAAGTGTTATACTTACATAAGTGTTATACAGCACTACAATAATTTAGTATTAGATGCATCACTACATACTTGGATAATAGCTGTGTATAGCAGTCCTAACCCACGGTTACACAGTAAATTTCACTGAAAAAAATATACAAGACTGCTTGAATAAAAAAAATGTTGGTATTGATATTTTTATGTAAGCATTGATTCATGAAAGTACATCAGGACTGTACAACAAACAACTGTATTGATCCGCCCGCCCCTTCCAGCAATATGTAAATTCAACCCACAGTGAGTCACTCACCTCTTTAACATCTTCATTATCCATTTGCCCTCTTGAGAGTCGGGACATATCCCCCAGGTTCTCATACCCTAACTCTGCTATCCCACCACCTCCCATCCTCATGGACAAGCTTGCTGAGTCCTCCATGTCCACCAGCCTGTCTGCTGCCTCCAGTCCTCCAGCCTGGCCCTGTATTGTTGTCACACTATTATCAGGTTCCCTGTGGACCAACCAGGTTTCGAGCTGAGCTGCTGGAACCTGCAGGTGGTCCAGGGAACGCACCCAGCGCAGCAACCTGCGGGTTGTGAAGAACCCATCCAGGTCCATGCTCTTTGGGTGGACAGTGTGTCCGTCCAAGGAGTTCCGGAGGTTGTGGAACTGGGTCTGGGTCAGAGCTGAGCTCTGGCCTTGGATGATCTCATAGAGAGGGGGGAGGTAAGGGTCTACATCCACCCGTATCCCCACTAGACTGAGCAGTATGGCCACCTGGATTAGGCCTTCTGTGAAGTACTTCTTCAGGGACTGCATGGCCCTTCCATAAACAGCCAATAAGGAGGGATCTCTGTCAGTGGGTTGGTTTGAGCCTAAAAATGTCTTGTTTGAAAGTGTAGGCAGTTTTAGTAGTAAAGTAAATCTTCTCAATGTTTTTAGTAGTCCAGCCTGGTGTGGATGCTGTGTCTCTGAAAGTCCTATAATAGAAGAAAATATTACGTGTTTGTTATTACCAGTGCAATATAAACACTATTTTAAAACACATTCGAAGCAAAAGCTTGAATCTCTACTTTTCGTCCATGGAAAATAACCACTGCTGTTTACACTGTGTTAAAATGCCCTGACAAATGCACCACAAGGAATGGTTAAAGAAAGAAAGAAAAAACAACTGCAGAAATGTACACTGAAGTTATAATTTTCTCCTGTAAAGTTACTTTTTTGGAGGTTTTGGTCTAACAGATGATATACTGCACATATATCAGTCACAGTACTGAAACCACTGACAGGTGAAGCGAATAACACTAACACACTGGTCTTATCAGCAATTCAACAGTCAGATCTTGTTGCTGGTAGCGATGCACTATTCAGTACCTACCAAATCAGGCCAGAGAACGAAAGTCAGTGAACCAGGAATAGGGTCATGACTGCCCAAGGCTAAATGGTTGATTGATCTACACAATATTAGGCAGGTGGTTTAAAAGTTATGACTGGTATATAAACTATATGGACAAAAGTATTGGGACGCATGACCAACAGGGACTTTAATATGGAGTTGGTCCCCTCTTTGCAGCAATAACGGCTTCCACTCTTCTTGCAAGGCTTTCCACCAGATGTTGGGGTGTTTCAGTGGGCAATTTGTGCCCGTTCATTCTGTAGAGCATTTATGAGCTCAGACACTGGTGTTGGGCGAGAAGGCCTGGCTCGCAATCTGAACTCCGGGATAGGGCTCTGTGCGGGACCTTCAAGTTTTTTCACACCGAACTCGTCCAGTCTTGTCTTTAAGTATTTTGAGGCACAGTCATGCTGGAATAGAAAAGGGCCTTCCTCAAACCGTGTTCACAAAGTTGGAAGCATGGCATTGTCCAAAATGTCTTGGTATGCTGAAGCATTAAGGTTCCCTTCGCTAGATGTACGCTAAAATACATGTGTCCCAAAACTTTTGTCCATTGAGCGAGGGTTGAACATTAGCCTGTGAAGTACACTCCACTGCTCCCGTGTGGTGTGTTGCTGAACTTTCTTGCTTCTAGAAAGTGCCAGAATGAGCTTCTAGATTAGGTCTTTTGAAACTCGTAGTCGAAGATAACAGATTGGTCAATAGCAGGCCATAAAAGACAAAAGACTTGTCATTAGGCGTCACGCCCACTGACCTACTTGTGTGTGTGTGTGTGTGTGTGTGTGTGTTTGTGAACTGTGGCAGTGTTTTCTGCCCCACCGCGCATGATGTAATCAGAACGTTACCCTGGAAAAAGAACACGGCAATTTTGGGCTTGGCGTGTCATTCCTGTTTCTCACCGGGAACTTTCCCCTCATAACTCAAAAGTGCCCCACAGAGCTGTCAGAGGACCAAAACAATTACAGCCCCATTTTCCTGCTACTGTACTAGCGTGACTGGACTAGGGTTCATTCCCAAGCCAAAATAATGACAAAATGACAAAACTACTGTCACTTACAATGTTTTCAGATTCACGCCTCATGAAATAATCAATATATGCTTTAATATATGTGCTAGGGTTCATTCTGGACACTTTCTTAAGCCATAATCATGACTAGAAAAAACACAGTCACTTACAATAACATTTTAGATTCGCATCTCATTATATAATTAATATGTGTTATAATATATATACAATGATACATTCTGAACACATTCTGAAACCAAAGAGATGACAAAACAACACGGTCACATGCGATACATTGACGTTTTTAGATTTGCATCTCATAATGTATATATCTTTAAAATCATATATAAATTGCTCATAGCAAATAAAGACTAAAACAGTTCAAATAAACACTATAATAAACAACATATTGACGCCAAATCTAAAAACGCACTATTATCATCCATATTCTCACGAGAACAAAACAAGTACTCCCTCCTTACCGTGTCCCAGGGAGATGGTTTACTGGTAGTACTCTTTTCTCCTAGCAGTGTGTGGTGTGTGTGTGTGTATGTTGTGTGTGTGGGTTGTGTATTTATGTGTGGAGGCTATACCCGACACTCCCGGCATCTCCTCCCAGCGTGACGCGATACAGTTTCGGTTTTCATTCACTGAAGAGCCGCTCTGCTCTCCAAAGCCAAGGGAAAACAGTGGAGCAGAATGTGACTGACAGCTGCCTGAACCAATAACGAGCCGGAACTGAGGGAATGCTGAGAGTGGAGCTCCTATTACTCAACCCTCACAGTCTGTACAGAGGCTACTGGGGGGTCGACTCCTCTCCTGAATCGCCCCTCCTGTTTACTTTGGCTCTTTCAGTGGGTTCAATTCAGTAAATTAAATAACATTAATAAGCAGGGGTTGACATAAGTGGTACGCAAGTACGCATTGACATAAGTTGTACGCAAATGCCCCCCCGAACCACGGCCGAACCACGCCGAGACATAGTCCTCGGTCCGCACAAGCCCCCTTCCCCCGGAACCACGACCGACACACAGACATTTTTTTTTGGTGCGTACCAGTTAATTTATGTAAGTACTCATTAGAGTACTAGAGCAAAAACAATGTCAACCCCTGAGAATATATCACAAATATGTTCCTTGCTGTGGAACCTTTGAGTTTACCAGGCAAAGAGTCGTTTCAGTATTTCATTACCCTGCTTGATATATTTGAAGGTTGGACAACACCTTGCTCAAGAGTACCCCGGCGGTGCCACAAGCAGTGTTTAGATTCGAACCCATGGCCGTCTGATCGCGGGTCAACGCCCTAACCACCAAACACCCCAACATTTCCTCGCCGCGGTGAGTTTCGAACCCACGCCCCCGAAGAGACTGGAGCCTTAATCCAGCGCCATAGAACGCTCGGCCACGCTATCCTGTGTGTGTGAATTTTTGATTGTACGTAAATTTAGGCTAAAGAAAAACCCAATATGCTGTTTTGTCAAAGTTTTATGGCAAACAAGAGAATTACTTAAAAATGTAACTGTTTGTCTCTTTCTACTCAATAATAATATTTAGGTTACGTGTGGTCTCCTTTTTGTTCATGCATGATCAAATAGTAGCCGTCTAACCGGGGTAAGGTTGGGTAAGGTTGAGTTAGTTATAAAGTGCTAGCGTTGTAGAAATCCCAATATCAGCATGGCTGTGTATTTAAACTATCGTAACCGAGAAACTGTTGACCAGCTATAACGTTTTCAACAGTTTGTCCTACAGTAGCTGGCTCGGACCAGATGGGTTTGCCCTCGGTCTTCTCACAAATGAGCCTTGGGTGCCCAAGACCTTGTCATCGCTTCACTCTTTGTCGCTTGTTGGGTCACTTTTGGTAACCACTGCTACTGGGAACACCCCACAAGACACGCAGTTTGGGAGATGCTCTGACTCAGGCGTCTAAACCACCATTATTCAGCCCTTGTTAAAATTACTCAGATTCATACACGTAATTTTTTTCTGCTTCCAGTGCATCAACTTCAAGAACTGACTGTTTGCTCCCTAATATATCCCGCCCCTTGACAGGGACCGCTGTAACGTGATAGTGTTATCTACTTCACCTGTCAGTGGTGGCTGATGAGTTTAACGGACTCTGGGACCACACTGTACCTTCTCTGGTTTACAAATCTTCTTCATTGCACAGCGTGTACACAACGCCTCCTATTGGTAAGGCCTAAAAAGCTTTTGATGGTGGTGCGGGTGGTGGTGGTGTTGCATGTTGTTGTTGTTCTGCCTCACAGACTTTAATACATACATACAGCTGTTGAATTTCAGGGCTAATTTATAATGTTGTCATGTCAAGAAAACTAGTTCTCGTCTGAATCAGGCCTTCTGAGGGTTATATGACTTATCACAAGTGTTGGCGTATGTTATGTAAAAGTTATATCTGCCTTTAACAACACACGCTGGAGTAATTTATTTTAGTGTGAAGCAGAACTTTATGAAAATACGTTTTCTTTAACTTCACTTCAGGAAGTTAAAGAAGAAGTTAGGAGGTATGGCATGGTTTTAATCAAAGAAAAAAATGGGGGGAAAAAAAGCTGATTTATGGTTGTTTGTCATCAAAGAAAGAAATTTTACTTTGAATTAAAGAGGACACACATAAACTACTGAGTTGCAAAGCACAAGCTCAGTTTTTTGCATGTGGAAGAGATTAAGCCAGTAAAAAAGACTATTTTTAGCCCAGTCCACATCCACTATATGGACAAAAGTATTTTGACTCCTGACCATTACACCAACAGGGACTTTAAAGACACTGCATTCAAATACATAGACTTTAATATGGAGTTGGTCTCCACTTTACAGCTGTAACAGCTTCCACTCGTCTTGGAAGGCTTTCCACAAGATGTTGGGGGTGTTTCTATGTGAGTTTTTTTGTGCCTTTTCATTCTGTAGAGCATTAATGAGGTCAGGCACTGATGTTGGACGAGAAGGCCTGGCTCCCAATCTCCATTCCAGTTCATCCCAGAGGTGTTGGATGGGGTTGAGGTCAGGGCTCTGTGTGGGCCAGTCAAGTTATTCCACATTCAACCATGTCTTTATGGATCTTTGAGCACAGTCATGGAAAAGATCCTTCCCCAAGCTGTGTTCACATGGTGTTGTCCAAAATGTCTTGGTATGCTGAAGCATTAATATTGCCCTTCACTGGAAGTGAAGGGCCTAGCCAAGACGCCCAAAAAACAAGTATGTCCCAATACTTTTGTCCACATAGTGACAAACTGAAATACGACAGTGGCGTTTGTGTACGCTCACGTTTTCCGAGAGGACTTGAGAGCAGTCCCCCCATTGTGTGTCTCTGGTAGAGCGTCTTATCAATGGACGGGGAATGAGAGCGTAGAGCCAAGATGGCAGCCCCTGTAGAATAGTTTTGCTCTCCTCTGATTGGCTGACGTGGCCCCGCCCCCTCGTGACTCACGGGCTTCTTTTCCAGAGCAGCAAAGAGTGACAGCTCAAAGCTGTCCACGTCAACACTCAACACCAGGATGGACTCCGGGGCTCTGGTGGGTCTGAGATTTCATTTTTCAGTCAGTTTGAAAAAGCCAAGGTTTTCCGTGTCGTTTGCACCCTGTTGCTTTTCTAACGCCTTTGCAGAATGACGAGGTCCGTGTGTGTTGTCGAGCTCCGTTTTTGTTGCTGAGAAGACTGAAAAAAGCTAGCGTGCTAACTTGAACCCCACTATTTTAAGCTCCTGGGTAGCCTATATTATGGGACTATTATTATAGGGTCTAGAAAAAAAAACTGGAACAGCTCCTTTTATGGATGGACATATCAAAAATATGGTTTACTTCTCTTATATGTTCTTCACGGAAGAAAAAAGCACCGTGGACGAGAAGAAGAATCTAACAGATGTTACTTGTCTGCTTATGGCAGAAGAGAAATTGTGCAGGTTGGTGCACGAAGGATTAAAGAAGAGCACTCAGAGGTGACACTGCTGAGGAGCAACAGGGTAGTTGGTTGTGTGGTGGTTGCACTTGGTTGTAACTTGCATGAAGTTATAGCTCAGGAGGCTCGCATAAAAAGTGGAGCTGTCCGAGCCCAGCCAAAGTGGGACGTGGATGCCACGTCCTCGATACGTAGCAGCGTGTGCGCACTTACCGCAGAGCCTGCGCTTTTTACGCTGATTGCTTCCACAGGTGGATTCCTGTCTGCACAAAAAAGGGATGTTGTGTCCTGGATATGATCCTGTTTCACTAGATGATACGTAAATGTATATCTATGCAAATAAGCTCTCTCTCTCTCTTTCTCTGTCTCTCTTATGTCTCTTGCTCTCTCTCCTTTGCTTCTTTCTCTATCTCTCACTTGCTTCATTCACTCTCTCTCTGTTTCCTCTGTCTGCCCCTCTCTCTCTCTTCTTTCTGTCTGTCTGTCTCGCTCTCTCTCTTTTGCATCTACGTAGTTAAATACACACTATGGTTTTTCTGAATTAAAGCACCAAAGTGGTTCTTTTGTGGCATTCCTGGAAAGAATCTTTTTAGTTACTTTATTGCTAAGAGTGCAACATATATGACTGTTTGCACTTAGCCTCTTTTTCCCTATTCTCCCTCCCCCTCTCTCTCTCTCTCACTATCTTTCTTTCTCTCACTCTTTATCTCTCTCTCCCTCTCACCACTATTTACTTTTTTCCACTCCCACATCCAGCAGATAAATGTGCTAGTACATAGTGTCAGACATTTCAGATCAACATTTTAACCATTTCTAAAGGTTAAAATGTAAATAAGGCTATATAAAGCGTGCACGGTTCCAGATGGTTTGCTCAGCGGTAGCCTATATAATCTAAGGCATATGGGAATGATAGGCATCATTGTAAGTAGAAGGCCTGAGGTTAACTGGACATCCTGAAATTTAGAGTCATCTCTTACAATTGGAGCGATTAAGCAGTTTTCTTGCAGTCCCCAAGCTCTGTAGTCTGGGCCCAAGTTCTGTGGTACACTCAGACTCTGGATCAGTGGCAGTCAGTGCATAACAGAACTTTGGTCCGGACTGACACAGTCTGCTAAATGGAAGAAGAGAGACAAAAAAGTTCCATGGATACCTGCCCCCAACACCACTTCCACCACACCTGTCTGCTCCCATAGACCAGAATGTCACCTGTGCGCCCTTTTTTGTGCTTTAGAATATACCATTTGATTCTATGTCCAGATATGAATTCATTTTTCATGACTGTATACCCAAGTTGTTGCCATCTGAAAAAATACACATATTAACTGATTCGTACTCTCTGGGTTGAAAAACTGATTACATATACTAAACATCTATTAAATATATTAAAAGCTGTTTCTTTCTTTTTTTAATCAAGGAACCCTCTCTATACACAGTGAAGGCAGTCTTCATCTTGGATAACGATGGAAATAGACTACTTTCAAAGGTATGTGTCAACTACTTGTCTCATAGTTCTATAATGGAGATCCCTTTTGTTCGGTTTCTTTTTTTAACTATTGAAGCTCGATAAAGGAATAATGAAATGCATTCTCTCTCTTTCCGCTCAAATATGAACATTTTCATCACAGACAAGGGCAATTTGATAAAACAAATGTGGTTTATTTATGAGTAGTCCATTATTATAGGGTATATAATACATGTACAGTATGTATAGTGTATTTAACACATGTGTATTACAAGTATCACAATCTACACTTTCAGTACTATGACCCAGATCTGTACCCCTCAATGAAGGAGCAGAAGAATTTTGAGAAGAATGTCTTCAACAAAACACATAAAGCAGATAGTAAGTTGTTGAAGTTTCTTTTTGTTAAAGTGTGTGTGTGTGTGTGTGTGTGTGTGTGTGAGAGAGAGAGAGAGAGAGAGAGAGAGAGAGAGAGAGAAAAAGATTTATCCTTAAAACATATTGCATATTATTTTTCCCTCCTTGTTGTAACTGTTTTTGGTTTCCTGTTACAGCAAAATTGACTAGTTAGCATTAGTACTGGAAACAAATTCCAAGATGTTTTATGTGTCTTACCAAGTGTCTGACTGCTGCCTGTGACGTAGTCTCATTGTCATTAGAAATTGTAGTCTGTCCCTTTCAGATGTATCTCAGGTTACAGTTTAACAAGAGGGCAGGGAACTAGTTCATCTACTCCCAGCTGTTTCTGTCTGTGGTGTGAATGAAACACATAGCACTCATACAATAGAAAATTCCCCTCTGCCCCATGGGGTGATACTTTGGGATATTAATACTGCTAACCCACCCTCACATTCCCACCCTTTTTTAGGTTGGGTCTAGGCTATGAAGCACGGCCCACACATATACCACTCCTTTTCCCCCCTAGAAGAGCTGAAACTGAATATTGACTGCCCTATATTTTGTCTTGGGGTTGTTGCAGATCAAGTTTAAAACCATTCTTTTACGTGCTGGCCCTCAGGCCAAGCATGTGTATGTATGTGCATGCCTGTCTGAGTCTGAAACGGTGCTTAGAAATGATCAAATGTTGTTCAGTAACATGTACAGTCTCGTCCCTCCACACACTCTTTCAGATGAAATAGCCTTCCTGGAGGGCATGACCATAGTCTACAAGAGCAGCATTGACTTGTTCTTTTATGTGGTGGGCAGCGCACAGGAAAACGAGGTGGGTATTTCTGTCCAAAACCAGTCAGTAAGCAAGTAATAGAGTTCTACTCAGTATCATGTACGCTGAATTTAATGTTTATCCAATGGATGGTCAACACACTGCAGCGCCGTCGGTGTTAGAAAACAAAGGTAAACAGTCTTCTTCATCCAGCCTGAAGAGTGTTCTGAGATCACTGGAGCAAACAAGTTCTCTATGTTGCCTTTAATATACTTAGCACTTAACTTATTTACACACACAAAAAAAAAAACCCTTAAAAAAATACTTTTAGGATCCGCTATTATGCTTTGTTAATTTTCCATGCCAAAATAAGATGTTAATGTACAAATACTATTTATTAAACGAGATAAAACACAAAAAAATGCAAAATGAGACTGATGTTGTGGCACATTTCATATTTCATTTCTTTCCAAAATGTTACACTCAGCAAATAACTAGAAATTGTACACCAGAAAATTCAGAAAAAATGCCATACGTTTGTTTCCAGTAGAGGATGTCATAACTACAATCCAGTAAGAAAATAACTATATAAAGTTGTGCAAAATGTATATGTTATCAGTTCCAAAACTTGTGTTCAAAAGTGTAACATTCTGACATTCTGATAATTAACAGTTAATTAACAAACTGCCCCTGATGGTTAGTTCTCAGTTGTCACAAAGCAGAATCTTTTAAATTATATAAATGTATGTAAGTATATCTAAAAGTTATATAAATATTATTTATATAGAGCTTAATTTTGTTCAGGCTTCCTCACATGATTTTTTTTTGTTTGTTAGTTTTGTGTGAAACGTCATCCTAAACATTTACATGTTTTTGATAATTTAAACTGTTTTTGTAAAAGAGTGTTATGAGAACATGAGATCACTGAAATTCTCAGAGATTTTCTTTGTTAGTGGTGTGTTCACGACGAATTAAATCAGGCAACTTGGAACCTTAATGTCAGCCGATTTATTGACTAACCAGTACATAGCATTAATAAATAGTACTGTACCAAAGACGGTTGCTAAAACAACTTAACTGTACAGTATTCCAGCAAACACAAAATTAAAGTTAATACGGTAAAAAGTACCAAGGGGTATTTTTCTCCCTAAAAAATGTAACTTCTCTCCTCGTCAATGCATGTTGCAAGGATTTGATTGGAGCCATACAGTTCAGTTCAGTTCAGTTCTGCCATAAGCATACACGATTTAACTTAATTAAGTATTGTAGTAATTTTAATTAAAGTGATTTTAATCATGTATTGTACGCTGAGTGAGATCCTTGAAAAGTAACTGAAAATAACGGGCTGCATCTAAGAAAGGTTTGAAGATGGCTAACACATAGAGGTTATGTTTATTTGCGTAATTATAATGTTTTTCTAAGCAAAGAAAAGTTTACTGATCTGAAAAGCAGCTTAAAATATACTTTTTCTATCCTAAGACTTACAAAGTATTGGAAAAAGGAACATATGTGTAATAAAGTATATAAAAAGTATACATCTTTTTCACAGCTCATGTTGATGGCGGTGCTGAACTGCTTATTTGAATCACTCAGTCAGATCTTGAGGTATGTTCACAATAAACACAGTTCATGTTAGACTGCAGACTTGCAAAACTAGAATCCATCAGTGCTAAATAAATAGAGTACATACATAGTGTTCAGTTTGGCATCTTTTGTCATATTAATCATTGTTAGTTGAACGACTTTAACTTGACACTACAAGGTCTTTTTATCACATTAATCACATTTTAAAATAAACAAATGTTAAGGCATGTGTATATGTTAAATAACGTATTGACAGTATTTATAGTAATTGTCATGTTACCGACCTCAATATTTGATCATCGGTTTGCAAATACTAGGCCTTCTGGACATTAATACTTCATTCAGTAACTTTCTCAATGTTATGTAGTTTCTCAGTAGCTATGGGACCATCTATTTGTCCACTCATCGTTCTGGACACATCGGAAAATTCCTTGTTCACAGCATCCCAATAATTTGAAATCTGTTAAGCTGTTAAGTACTAACAACATAATAGTATAAAATATATACTGGGTGTCCGAAAGTGGATACTCGCTCGTCCAGTGTTTCTTCTACGATCAAAGGAGTTCCACTCACTAGAAGGGGTAACTGGACAGATGTATGTATCTGAAATGTCTGTATGGATCTGAAATGTGCAAATCTGAAAACAGTTATTCTTTTTAGAATGAAACAGTCCAACATCATGGAATAATAAACATTCTGTTTCAGGAAAAATGTGGAAAGACGATGTCTCCTTGATAACATGGATGGAGTCTTTCTGGTGGTGGATGAAATCATTGATGGGGGGTGAGTGTATGAAGCCGTGTAGCATTAATAAGGGACAGTGATCACATTACCTTCATGAGTTACCTTTTCTTCCATGTATTTGGCTTGCTCATGATGTTCTATCTTGGTTGGCAGGGTGATTCTGGAAAGCGACCCTCAGCAGGTAGTAGAGAAGGTAAACTACAAGGTAAGAACACAAACACAGTGAAGAAGTCTTTAGTCAACAAAGCTGCTGCAGTTTGTGTGTGTGTGTGTCCATGATAGAAGTGGGCAGGTCCAGCTCAGTTCAGACTCGCTTGTGGTTCTGCTTTTGTTTAGGGAATCTAGTTCAAATCTGGACAGCGGATGAAGGTAGAGTAGATGGCCTAGAGGTTTATGGGTTTTGTAGTTTGGCTTCTAAGAGTTCTTAGTGTTGAAGGGAACGTTACCCATAGAGGAAGAGGGATTTCAGCATGATTGTCCTGCATGTATTAAGAAATGATGCAAATATTTCAAGCTATCTTTGCATTACAGACACGCACACAGTCTCGTGGGCTAAATATTCACTCCTCTACCTTGTCAGTTTGTGTCGGAGCAGGCCTTTGGCTTTGTCCTGTTTGATTACATCACTGGTAGCGTGGAGGGCCAGGGCCAGAAGAGCCAGCTTTTATAACTCGCAGAGACCCTCCTCCTCTCCTCCTCCTCCTCCACCTCACACTGAAAGAAAGAGGGATGAGAGGAAAAGAGGGAAGGGGAGGGAGAGAGGATATGGTCAGGTAACTGCATGGCGTGGACAAGTGTGCTCACTCTCTGAAGCAGAAACACTTCACCGAAAGTCACTGAAGCAAACGTAGTGTAGACAGTCTTTCTGGAGGCCTTGGAAACATACACTGATTTTTGCTTTTGAGCATTTAAGCACAAAGCCATGTTCAAATACAGTTTTTTTTCACTGGACACACAAAAACCCTTCACGGTCATGAAGTAATACTTTTGCTTCCTATACTGTTCACATGTAGATATTAGATATTTAATTACATGCAGTAAATCACATTTCAAATCTGCACTTGCAACTTTCTTTCATTTTTACTTATTAAGATAAGGAAAACATGTCAGAAATGTAAAATATGTTCTGTCCTTTCAGAGGTTTTCATCGACTTCAGATCATAACAAAATGCCTCCTTTTCTACCTAGGAACACAAATGTGATAATTATTAAAATTTTAGGATCTGCACTTTGGACAAAATGTCTCTTTCTTGTTTCAGCAGACTTTGAGTGAGACATTTTAGTGGCTTTTGACGATTTGGCATGCTCTGCCACACTGCCACATGATTGTAACATTTTTGTAATGTTTAGGCCTTAATAAAGATCGCATATTCAACCTGGTAAATCTCATACTGAGACTAGCTATCCTGTGAAGTTACTAGAGTTTGTTATGGATGAGATGTTCTGTAAGTGTGATTTGTATTTGTAGGCTGTGTTATCTTCTATAGCAAAAATGCCCATGTTTGCCTCACTATATTAACTATATTAGTGTTTGGTGTGCTTTGCTGCTTGTTCAGCTTCTCATTTGCACTTTTAGTTGTACTTGTGTTTGTCCATTTATTTGTTACACCGTGAAAGATCCTCTGTGTAAAGTTTGTCATCTGTTTCAGGCTGATGACAACCCACTATCAGAACAGAGTGTGGCTCAGGTAATACAAATGCACATATACACACACAAGTCCTCCCGCTATCCTTCATACACCAAAGGTTTAATAACTAGAATGTGTCTAACCATAAAAACAAAAAAATAAATAAATCAAATTAAATATCTGTAGAAAAAAATGTCAATATGAAATACACCATGATGTATACACAAATGCTGGGTATAAATACTATAGATAAGTAACTTACAGTCATCTACAAAGCTGGTAGACTACTGAAAGCCTGGTAAATTACTCAAAGCCTGGTAGAACTAAACTCAAAAAGTAACACACTATTTAAAGCCTAACACTCTAACACACTAACATTTTCAGCATTGTATGCTGTGCTTCTTCTGTCTGATCCGAGCTTCATATACTAATCCTGCTCTCTAACCCTCATCTCACATAGCATATCACTGAGAAACTGGCTCTCACCACTAATGTAAGTGTACACACGCACACACCCGCATTCACGCATGCAGCACAGCTTCTAGATCAGGCTATACTGTAAACCTGTTCAGTAGGTATTTTTTGTCAAACTCACATTCAGCAATAACATTGTATGACTGATTTTTGTGTACATATATTTTTCATCATAATCTATGTAATGAGAATCAGCATGAATAACAAAACACACACACACACACACACACACACACACAAAGACAGTGTTCAAAAGCTCATTCTATTTGATATAGATAACTATGCAATGTGCTTCCAAATTTAAGTTAAGTACAACCTTGATCACATTATAATGGCTTATTAATTTTAGTAACAGTAAACAGTAACTTTACGTTTTCTTACAAAGTAAATCACTGATTGTGCAGTTAGCATGATTGCAACAGAAATTTTCTGTAAGAGTGATTACTTTACCAGGTATAACAGGAGTAATCCCTTAAATAGAACTGTAATTGAGCTGACATCACTCTGTTGAAGGCACTAAAAGGATCAGCTTCTACCGAATAGTGGTCTCCAGGCGCCCCCTGGTGGAAGAACCACATTGATTATTTTCCAAGTGGTTATTTCACATTCCCATCGTCTTTACAGTTGATTCTTGTTTGTGTTACAAATTCTTATAATGTTTTTCAGTTTTCATTCACAGTCAGTTAATCTTATGGGCTGCTCCAGAGTGCCAGGTCCTCAGTGACTATATCTATATTAGTATTGTGACCATAATTTTTTTTTTTTAAGTCTAAAAGATATTACTTGCAGTAATAATAATCAACTAATCGTAAGCCCATTTAATGTACTGTTATGTTAATGGTTTGAATTGTTTTTCATTGTTTTTCAGGTGTTACAGTCTGCAAAAGAACAGATCAAGTGGTCAATATTGAAATAATCTCTGCTGCCATGAGACCGGACCTCTAAAGGGAATTGGGAAGCAGTGTAGCTATGCAGCTTTTGTTTATACGAAACCCACTAGATTAGTAGCAGCAGCTGAAGGTTTTTCGTAAATTTTGTTATTAAGCCATTCAGACTTGAATTGAACAGATAAAGCTATTATGAAAGCAAAAATGGAAGGTCCAGTAACCACATTTTAAACTTTTAAATTTACGACATTTTTTTTTATCAGTAGAAGCTGATCTGGTTTGCACTGAATATTTCAAATATCCTTACACAGCTGCAAAACAAATAGTGCTTGAGTCTGTATCGTCTTTGTGTCAACTTCTCTCTGTGTATTTATTATTTTAAGTGTTGATATAACTAGGGCCACTTCTTATTGTAAGTCAACTCATATCGCCTTTAGCGATACAGCTCTTTTAATGCACTACAAAAAGTCACATGTGTTTGTATTGAATTTAACCTATTTAAAATGTGGATACGATTTAACTGAACAACTGACAAAAGTTACTTTATGTTGCATAGGCCTATTGTCAGGCTAAGGCTAAGTTACTGATGCTACAGCTTCAAGAAAACAAAGTCATGCTCAAAAACCAAAGAGTATATGGAAGAGTAAACCTGGTAGTCTGAGGGACCTAAGGGGCCCAGTCTGATGTTTTCCTTATAAATAAGTTTAATCTATACATATCTAAAATTTAAATTTGGATTGGTAAATGAATGTGGAGTTTCTGATTGGTCTGCCAGTGTGATGATGATTATTGTTGTTATTATTATTGTTATTATTACTAGTAGTAGTAGTAGTATCATACATGTATTGTTAAACCTTGAATTTTCTGTTCTGCTAAGGTAGATAGAAAACAGCTTTTAGTCACATTAAACTTGTTTTTTTTTTTTTTTTGAAACAGAAAACATGGACCAAAGAAAATAGTTTTTTGGATATATATTGTAAATTCACTTAAATATGTTAGACAGAATATAAGAGCATTATATTTATTGTCCATGACTGCCACATTTATTATTGTTTAGTTGGAATGAAAATGCCAGTTTTTTGACCCATAGCCAGTTAAAACAGTTGCATTTTATTACCAAAAAAGCAGTTGATGTAGTCATTTTGTTTTGCTGTTACTTCCTATTAATAGTGTGTGTGTGAATAGTCCTTTCTTTGAGAGATGGTATGAATTTGTTCGTGTATGTAACAGAAATAATGTCACTGGACGTTATTAAATATATTTTGGTTACGACGGCCATTCTGCAGTGTCTTTTCTGTCTTTCTGACACCTGGAATCCTATTGGTCGCTGGAAATTTGGAGCCGACCAATCATTGTGAGTCATTCTACATATTCTTTACGTCGGTGAATCGTATGTATTTTAATATATTCAGGGGGCGTGGCCTGACCTGCTATTGGACGCCAGATGTCCCTGTGAATGACGACTGTTGTCTCCGCCCATTTTTTTTATCCAATAGGAGCTTTGACCGAATTTGACTGGGTTTTACTTCATGTAGGAGGAACTTCATTCTGAACTGAAATCTAATACTTTTAATCACACTAAACGTATTAAAATTGTCCAGACTTCGTTAGTAGGACATTAATGGACAGAAATAAAAATATGATGCTACAAAAGTGCTAAAGAAATTGTGTAATTTTTGCACGTTTAGATGTGTAGATATATTTACATTCCAGTCACTATATCTATACAACTACAATTATTTTATTCCAGTTATTATACGGTCTTTAATAATTTAATTAATTATTATTCAGTGGTTAATTGCTATATTTACTACTTAAAAACTACAAAAGAGAAAAGAATTGTTTTTAAAAGTTGTTTGAATCATGCTGAGGCCGTAGTAACGTAGGGAGCCTATCTGAAAAAATATCTTATAATTAAATGCAAGGATATTTGTTCTTTATTATTACACAGTTTTTATCATTGATCTGAAGGTCCATCATCAGACACAAACATTAGTACTGGTCTCAGTGTAAAGCCTGCTGCATAAGAGTATTATAAATCACGGTCCATCCAGCCTGTCTTATGAGCATCATTATTGCTATTATATCAGGTTTATAGACGTACAGCATCTATTGGAATTTTAACCGAGCAAACAAACAAGAGCACAGTCACATAAATACACTTTAAAAATGGTGTTTTAACTTAAATAAGCTACTTTCTGGGCGACCTTCATATTTTGAGTTGATTTAACTTCTATTAACGTCCATAAACTTGACATTCATTTTATTGAAGCGTATTATTTAAAATGATATAAAACAGAATATTAGCACCAGTCTCACTAGCAATACTAGTACTACTACTACTACTAGTAGTAGTAGTAGTAATAATAATAATAATAATAATAATAATAACAACAATAACAACAACAACAACAATAATAATAATAATGCTAATAATAAATTCTTTTAGGTGCCTCTTCATTTGTCAGAAAGTCTAAATGTATATTATATATGCAGCAGATTGCAATATGACTTCAGTGACATTATAAAGGAGAACAAGGTGCCACTGTCATTAAGAATAACAAGAGTTTACATACAGTAACATTTGCTGCTTGTGTTTTCTTGCTTAGTTTTGATCTGAGATTTGACATGATCTGTAGGACTGATTTTATATTGCATTGCGTTATTCTTTTTTTTTTTACTTTTGCTGAACATAAAAGAAAGAAGTGATTTAAGAAAAACATCAAGACAGAGTAATTATTTCGAGTATTAAACAAAGTGAACATATTTTACCAAGTCCCCCGGTTTAGAGAGAGGTTATAACGCCGGTGGGCTCTGCAGCCCCACCTGGTGGCCAAATTCAGAATTATAACGCCCTCTCTGAGAAAGCCCACAGACTTTTATCTGGAGGGTTCTTTGAAGTGATGCACTTGGAGAATCACTTAAGAACCTTTCAGCTGACTGTTATTTAGAGACCATACACGAGCGAGAAGAACTTTCTAACTTAAATACGTTTCTTAAAAAGAAAGTAATGTTATTTACCATTTAAAAGGTATTTATTTATTTATCAGACCCCTACATTCATGCAAAACAGCATGTAGTAACATTTAGTCTGAAGAGACATTTTAAAGGCCAGTAAAGCCCTATTTTTCCACTTTTTTCATTTCTGAAGGCCTGTCCTCACTGACTGATCTATAGAGGCCATACAGGAATCTATTTCCTTTCGTGCGATACATGCATTTCTGCTAGACCGGTCAGGCGGTGCAGGCATGTGACACATGTGTCCCCATATCCTCAGGAAGTTCACTACGACCATTAAAGAAGAGCCGAGGGTGTTAAAAGACATCAGAGCCATTTCCAGCTGTTACAGGCTCTTCAAAGGGAGCCCAGCTGAGTGAGACGACCAGCTGCAGAACACAGACAGTATATATGAGCCATCAAGAGTGGAAGTGTGTCCCATGCATGACTTCAAGTCAAGTCAAGTCAAATGGGTTCATTGTCATTTTCAGCCTTATACACATAGTACACCGTTCCTCTAGGACCATGGAACAACACAAGAACAGAAACAGAAACATCACAAAACCACATATGTGCAGACAGGACAGAATACAGAGTGCAAACAGAGCAAGAGAGAGAGACACAAGACAATCTAGTTGACATTAGAATGACTGCAGTTTTATGACAGCTACTGTACTCCAGCAGTAGGTGTGCAAAAATGCAGAATGGAGATAGACAGCGATAACTGTGTAAATACAGCAGCAGCAGGACAGAGAATATGCATTATATAATAAATAGAGGGTGTTTACAGTAGGAGTTGGGCTGTTGAGCTGCCTAGGGCGACCAGAGCAGCAGAATCCCTCTCCATCTTCCAAAAACTTCTGAAGACTCATCTGCTCAGAGAGCATCTGCTCTCCTGATGCATAATCTATCTTCTTGCGCTACTCCATGAATCTATCTTCTTGCACTTCAACTAAAAAGATTTTAGGACTTTTCGGGTTCTCACACTGTCCTGAAACTTGAGTGTTTACTCGTATTGTAAGTCACTTTTGAATAAAAGGGTCTGCCAAATGAATGTAATGTAGTTGTTTGTTTAAGGCATTACAGTTCCGTGTGTGTATGCATTGTGTTAGAAGTTCATTTCAGGGATGTGAGGTCATAACGTTCTCCATACGTTTTGTGTTTTGCTTTACAGCGCCCAGATTTTGTCTGTTTTGCTCACTATTCACACACATGAAACATGTCTACCATGGGCAATGTTGTGCAATGTTCTTATCAGGTGCTAAAACAGTATCATCATGCGCAATATCTCTTGTGCAGTGTCTTACCATGTCCCGTATCATGTGACGTTTTTCTAAATGTGTGCTGAATCACTTCATCATGTGCAATATCTTATGTGCAATAGTCTTACATGTGCAATATCACTACTTATGTCAATATTACTTATATATTACTACTACTGATCTCTACTGAGTGCAATAACATACGCCTAACCACCATCCGGGTCATTTCACTTTAACTGTGTTACTTAATATTTGAACCTAGCCTTTGTGGATATATTATAGTGCATTTAATACTGAGGTTTTTGCACAGATTTTTATTTAGATTTATTTAAAATTTATATTTTATATTGTTCTTGTTTCTGTGTAAGCAAGTTTTCTGATTCTGATTCTCATTCTGGTCCTCGCTTGTGGGTGTAGCATCAGTTCAGCACTTTATTACCTGGTAGTCTGAAGTTCAGCACCGTGGACAGCGCTCCACTCTGACAGCTGTCAATCAAGCGCAACTTCAGCACCTCAGACAGCGCCACGCCCACAGCGCCACGCCCACAGGTACTGGGGACACTTTTATCATTCTATCCTGTGTGTTGTATACACTGTCATGCTCGCAAATGTATTAGATATATTAGATCCATTCCAGCTTTGAGTTGTTAAATAATAATAATAATAATAATAATAATAATGATAATAATAATAATAATAATAATAATAATGATAATAATAATAATAAGAAGAAGAAGAAAGAATAATAACATAACATTAATGAGCAAACATAACTACTTCAGATAGACTATAGTCTAAAGTATTTATGTGATAGCCCACAGCTCATGTGAACTCGAAGGAATCTTCACTTAAAGTTATAATTAAAGTAATTTTTGTTATGAAACTGGATAAAAGATATACATAATGGTTTTAAATGCGTTGCTATGACATGCATTACTCATTGTACCATATACACTGAAAAAAAGTTGCAACTGACATGTATATCATTTTAATTTTTAATATAATTTATATCCACACAATTTTGGCCTTCGTTGACGTACTTTTGACAGTAATTGAGTTGATGTGATATATTGTACTGCATATCTCTCCCATACGGTAGAGCTACATAGAACTGGTGTTAGTTATGTCATAGAGTCAGCTGGTGAATGGAAAGGGCCCTTTGAACTCTTCCTCATTTTTCATTTTATTGCAGATCGCTGATATTTGCATATTTGCACGCCTGCATGTGTTGTGGAGGTGTTTTTTTTTTTGTTTGTTTTTTTTTTTTTGGGGGGGGGGGTCTCTCTGGTGGAAGGTTTGTAAAACTTTCCAAAGCTGCGTTTAACACACAGTCTGGGTCTTTTAAGATGCATATTTGCATAAAAATAGTAACCAGTCATGTGACTTAGATGTCAAATAGTTCAGATAGACAGAGTGCATTTTTGGACTGTTTTTATTTTCTGGGTTTTGTTTTCCAGACCTTGCAGTGAGATCAGACAAATAAATTAATAATCCCAAAGTACCAGGCCATGGATTTTTATATTATTTCCCTCTCTCACCGTTTAATCAGCACATTTAATGCTCTAAATTTACCTCATTTGCTCGGACGCTGCTGAGCTCGTGCGTTTTTAAGGGCTGATGCAAATAAGGAGCTCATGATTGGCTAAAGGGCGTTTCGTAGCTTCATCCTGATTGGAGATCAAGGAGACATTGATTGATTTGCTTCTTAGCGACTGGCTTCTCCAGAAATTACGTAGACGCCGGAGAGGGCGTGGTTAAATGTTCGGGGCGTGGCCACATAATGCGGCCTGTCAATCATCAGGACCTTCCACACAAAGGGGCCTTTGCGAGAACACTCGGTCGGAAAACTTTGGGAGTATTTTATGATGAACTCAGAAAGCAAGACAGACTGTTTAAAGGAATCGAATGTTAAAAAATGTATAACTGTAATAGCGATAAATTAGACTCACTGCAGTAAATAAGGTAAATTCGATTCTGTATTATACATGGAAATACCAGAATAGGCGGCTTACCAGTCCAGTTTTGCGTATTTATTTACCTATCTGAAGCTTATGTAATATGTGTGTGAATATTTGTAATTTAT
>JBBPCX010000028.1:9617699-9631443 GCA_037974365.1 Hydrocynus forskahlii | reverse complement strand
TGTGTGTGTGTGTGTGAGTGTGTGAGTGTGTGTATATGCTGGGTGTAGGTACCCATTTATATGGTAGTATTATCATTACTCATTACATAGGTACTTACTTTTTAAAAAAATCTTCAAAAAAGTAATTGCAAAGAATTTAAGAATTTGCAAGAATTGTAGAGATTAGAGTTGGTTTTAGATCATTTTAATTTGTTCATTTATCATGAAAATTTCATGATTTTTTTTGTTAGCATGTGTGTGTGTGTGTGTGTCCGTGTGTGTGTGTCTGTCTGTGTGTAAAGGTGGATTTTGCTATCTGATAGCACCAGGGCAAAAGTGCAGTTTGTCTAACACTTAGGTTACAGCAATTACAGCCTGGTCACACACATATGCCCGCATACACACACGTACATACACAGAGCTGTCACGTACATCACTGTCAGCTGCGCTCCTGAATTTACAAAGTAACATCAAACGCCCCCATATAGCTGTCTGCTACCCTCACCCTACCTGACATCTGATACAGCACAGAGACACACAAGCACTCTCTCTCTCTGTTTCTCCCTCCTCACACACACATACGCACACACACACACACACACACACACACACACACACACACACACACACATTCTAACAAAAAAAATTTGTGAAAACTGGCATTAAAACAAATCATTTCATTTGCTGAACTGATTACTGATTAAAATGTACTCTTAGAAATAAAGGAGCCAACGAATATACCACAGAAGGACCCCTTTTGTTTGCCTAAGGAACTTTTTAATGGTGGTTATTTTGTAAATAATTTCTGTAAATCCAATGTGCAAGTGGAAAGTACCTTTTTAAAATACTTTTTTTATACAGTCAGTAATTTGAAGTTTGCCCACTGAGGATCTTTTATGTTTAACATTTCAGAAATAATTTTATCATTATTAAAATAAAAGTGCCAGTTAGTTCTTCGCACAATGCCAAAGGAAAACAAAAACTTTCAACAGATGGTTCTTCAGAGAACAAATTTGTAAGTTAGATGTGTAAGTTTTAAAATTTTTCTATTGAAGGTTTCATGTTAAGTGGCTTATCTCATCCCTTTTCAAATAAGCAGGCTCAATTATATATGAGTCTGAAGGTCTATATTTACAACAAGTCTTTAAATAAAACGCTGTATAACTTTCCTAACTCTAGGTCCACCATTGCTCAGTTTAAATATTGCTGACCTCCTTGCAGAACATGGTGTGGTGTATAGACAAATGTGCATTTAATCGCAGCTGGGGGTTTACACATGTCCTTTCAATTCTGTGCACAGTCTGCGCTGGGCCTGTGAGAGCATGGAATTCAGCATACAAATATAGCATGTAATTCCATTAACAGCTAATGCTAATGAATGTGCAAGGATCCTAATCTTGTTTTTAGCATCGGACAGTAATGTTCTTTGAGGGAGAGGCCACCCAGAGAGCCGGTCCGGCTCTTTTACCGCAACCTCTCTGCAGCCATTGACCTTTGACCCAGCCATAATGTCCCCCTCCAGGCATAGCAAAATGGACACTGCTCAGCGAAAAGCATAAGGCTGCTCTGTTCCACCCTTCTGGGCTGCTGCTAAAAAGAACATTCTCCACTGGCTCTCCAAAGGAAAGGCCAAAGGCGCTGATTGTGGTCTGCACTGTTCAGTTGCCAGGCCTGGAGGAGTTTCACCTGGGCAATGTGGCTGGGCAATGTGGCTGGTCTGAGCGTCTGGTGTGGTGTGAGTGTATGTGTGTGTGTGTGTGTGTGTGTAAGAGAGAGAGAGAGAGAAAGAGAGAGAGAGAGAGAGAGAGAGAAATACCCAAGAGAAATGGCCAGAAAATTTAAATGTCACATTATTTAAAATGGACCGGTTAAAGTTATTAGCAGTTACGTTTTTAGAGACTCACTTTGTTCCCTTTAGCTCCCAGAACTGTCCATGACTACACTGGCTGCAGAAAAACGGATCAGCATGTGGAATTCGTTCTGAGCGTTCTGTGTGTGGCAGTAGGATGATGGTGCTTCATTGTTTATCGTTACTCAGACAGTACATGCAATTTACATCACAATGCTTTGCCTTGATTGGTGTGATTAGAGTACCTGCAGTGGAAAGAATGTACCTGTCCAAAAAAGTGCTCGTTCAAAGTGGTAGCTTAAGACTATTCACCTGATAATTGAGCATACCTGACAATCGATATGTCTAATAAGTCTTCTGACATTTATTTTACCCTTCTGAACAGTATTACTAACTAAAAGGCTCTTCTTGCATCAAAATAAGTTTTGTGTTGGTCCTTCTCTTGATTTCCATGACACACCTACCATTCACTGCTTAAATAACCAAAGGAACTGCCTTGTGCATGTTTTATTGTCACTTTTTGTATTTTTTCATCTCTCAGTATTTTTTTAGTTTTCCTTCCTTCAAGTAAACAGAATGGACAGCCCCTACAGTTTTTAAACACCAGTGTATGAACCATGTGTATCTGTTTTATTCTTTTTGGTTGCCAGACTGTTCATTTCTGTGTATGGAGCCAACTGAAACTCACTTAAAACAGCAGTCTTTCACAGAACCACCAGAGGGCCCTGAGCAAAGCTAGTGTGTGTGTTTGTGTGTGTGTGTGTGTGTGTGTGTGTGTGTGTGCATGTGTGTGTGGTTTTGAGGAGTTTGGGGACAGATTGAAAGGGCAAGCGAATTCCACCCTATCTGCCACTCTCCAGATGCCATCTCCATGGATACCACAGGCTGGGAACCTGACCTCTGACCTGTCAGAGGGTCGCTGAGTGACCCCTGCTGTTTGTACAGAAAGTCCTGTCGGCGACAAGAGACTGGAAAAGACATCTGGTGGTGGTAGGTTTTGTGTGTGTGTGTGTGTGTGTGTGTGTGTGTGTGTGTGTGTGTGTGTGTATGTGGGTGTTTTTGTCAGTATGTTTGTATGTTTTGCGTGACTCACTGTTGTTACACACCACTAAGCACGACAGAAAGATATAATTTAAGTAAAAGCTAGAAACCACCTGGATGATTAGCCGATACAGTGTGTGGCTTTCAATCTGAAGAGAGAGCAAAAAAAAGTCCATTAAAAACAGTAGAGAAAATCCAGACTCAGCAGTGGCTGATCAACATGAACTGTCAAAAATTTATATGTGATATATATGAATGAAACACACACATGCGCACTGTTCAGCTCTGTGCAATCTCAGAAGTTGTCTGGTTTATGGCCTGTATGTTCACACAGTCTTTATGACGGTCAATTTAACTTCACTTGTGTAATAAATGGAAGTGCCAGGTCAGCAGGCCATGTGTGCTATGTCTCTTTTTCCCTTAAACACAACCACAGCCACACACACACACATGCACGCTCACACAGGGATTCGAGCATCATTGATTGGCAGGGTTCTGGTAAGTCAGAAGGAAACATGACACCTGAAAGGCTGATTGGAGACAGGATGTATGTTTGGGCTGCACTGGTCTCTAGGTTGTGTGTATGTGTGTCCTGACCGCAGGAAAAATCAGAGAAAACAAAGATAACCTACAATATCTTGGCCAACAAAATAGCCCTGACACTGTCAAGTGCTTTTTACGACGTCTCAATGGCTAGATATCAAATTTGCTCTCTACTCACTATATAGTGCACTGCATAGGCCTTTCAAATGATGGTTTCTATGTACTTGTGTACATAACGTAGTGTATTTCATATTAAGGTTTTTCTACAGATGCTTTACTGTATTTTTTTAGATTTAATATTTTATACTATATTGTTATTGTCTTTGTGTGTCTGTGCAGACGTAACATAAGCAATTTCCTCTGGGATCGATAAAGTTTTCAGGGTCTGATTCTGATTCCGATTAATGTTACAAAAAGCACTGAATGAATTAAAAATGTTTCTTTCACATATAGGCATGTTTTTACACTCTGTATATTCAAAAACAAGTGCTGACCCAGACAGGAACCAACAGAATTTAAGTCTATAGTTCTCACCCAATGTCACACCACGCAATGTCACTTTATTACTTTATTACTACTTCACCATCACTTTATTCCTTTATTTCTCTTTCTAACCCTTAAGAATATGTTGTGTGTTTGCTTTTATAAGATGTCCTACAGTGCTGTATGAACTAGTTACTGGAACCTGAATTTCCCTAAGGAATCAATAAAGTTTCTGTCTATCTATCTATCTATCTATCTATCTATCTATCTATCTATCTATCTATCTATCTAATTTCCATGTATTTGAGAAACAGCTGGAAGCGTCATTATAATTAGTTAATTAGCTACCTTGTTGGCTAGTTAACTTAATACACTACACTATGCTGTTTAGTGGCATTCCTTGCAAACATATTCCTTGAAAATGTGGTAGTAACACATCCAAACCACTAAATAGCAGTAACACAAAGGAGTCTTTGCTAACTTTGCTTGATTTCCTAAAATTATATCACTGAGAAGAAAAATAATCATCATCGTTGTTAATAATTAATAATTAATAATAATCATATAACACCCCATTTCGGATGTTAGAGAACAATTTAATAGATTTAACCCTGGGTTTCTAAGGTAGATTGAACTAAAACACTTGAACACTTGAAGCTTGTAGCCCATTCAAATTAAATATTTTTTACTTTTTCACGTTGCAGTTTTACAGTGAATCATTTGGTAACTCCTTTAATTCAAAGTCTGCGATTAATGCATTATCACTAATGGAGGAGTTGTTTAGCCTGATGAATAGTTATAATTTGTCAGCCTTTCAGTTTTTTTCTTTGAAAGAATGGTTTCTTACTGGTTACCTCTTTATCTCGATGGTCTATGAGCGCATTAGAACAGTTAGAGATGATTCCGGTAACATCACACTATTTTTTTTATTTATTTAGTGCACAATGAGGTGGCTATATTTGTGTTTGTATCAAGTATTTTACAGAAAGCTCGAATGCAGCTCAGCCACTCAGTTTTAGGACCACAGCTGTCTGTTTCATAAAAAGCAATAAGGCAATAGGAGGCAGGGTGTTATATTGATTTTACTCTGCTTCAATGTTATTGCAACACATGGCCCTGAGGGGCATATTTCTTGCATATTACTTTTACATTAAAATAATGACCAAAACGCCCTTCTTTGGTCGAATCCTCTCACATTGTCTGCCAAATCCATAATGTTCACTGTACATCTTGTAGTCTCATCTGCTACAGTCAGTCTGCCCTTTAGGCCCCTCAGCTACTCCAGTGGCACTGTCCTGGAGCAGGTGAGGGGCCTAAACAAACAAAAATGTGTATATTTACACCAACTTTTGTAGAGTCAAGCAAAGCTTCAATGATTTTTGCTTAAGAGTATGAACACACACAGCTGTCTTGTCTACTGGTCATTTTAGCTTAACACTAGTTGTGCTAACATTTACACTGACACAAATGTTTTGGTCAGATGTAAAAAAAAGGGTAAAATCTGCAAAAGAAACTTTAATAAGCAATAAAACCAGCAAAGGATACTTTTGCATAATAAACTAGTTTACATTCTGGTTCTCGATTCTAAATTGACCATAGGTGTGAGTGTGTGAATGAATGGTGTGTGTATGTGCGCCCTATGGTGAGCTGGCACCCTGCCCAGAGTCCTTGCCTCGCGCCCCATAGACCTCTGGATGCACTCCGCATATCCACAACCCTAGCAAGGATAGGCGGTTACAGAAAATAAATGAATGAATGAATGAACATTCTGGTTCTCTTATTGGTCTTAATAATGACTGATTTCTTTAACTTCCCCTGGAAGAATGAAGAATTCACTAAATTATCATTGGTTTCAGCAGCAAGTCTCAGACAGAGACAGAGGAGAATGCCCTAAAGTACCATTTGGCCATCATAGTCCCACTCAGGAGCAGGTATCAAAACCCATAAAACTGTAATGTTTGGAACACTAAACGTATGGGGAAAAAAATGGGAAAAAGAGTCCAAAAAAAGTTAAGATTTTTTGCTCTAAAGAGTCAGTGGTGTATAATACATATAAATGTATGTCATTTATGTCCTTATGAAGTATAAAAACTAACATGTGTGTGTGTTTGCTAGAGCGTAACTGAATCTAACTTAAAACACAAACTTTTTGACAGCTTGATTACTGTCATATTCAATCACATCTTATAAGAGAGCCATAAGGGATGTTGCATTTTAATTAGTCATATTAATGAATACAGCTGTTAGTGTAGCGCTTGAGTTGACTTCCCTGCCACTGCCAAACATTTTCACTTTTCCAGATGCTATAGAAAAGCTACCGCGGTGATTTGTTCTTCAGTGTTAGCTTCCTGAGATAACCAGCAAAAAGTATAATGCCTTGGAATCATATATTTTCATTGTTAAAATTGCATTAGAAACATCCATTATGACATCTAACTTATGAATACTGGTGATTTTCTTAGCTTAGTCATCACCTGTCACTTTATTTGAGTCAAATGTTTCTTTAGGAAGTTACATTTAAATTTGAACTTTTCTGCTACTTTTAAAAAATACTGCACACTAAAAGGATTTTTTGTTCTTTCCTTGTAAGAACACATTCCACCAGTCTCACCAGGCAGTTGGACATTAGCCTACAAAGGGTCCGGCAGCCGATGACACAGGGTTTTTAATATAAATGAGTGATGCTGTGTTTTCATAGCCGTAATAGATCTCAGCCACTTACGGCAGATAACTCAGATAGGATGTTAACCCTGTCACTCTGTGAGCAAATTATTAAATGGCACCGACGAAAGATGAGCGGGCAGGAAAAATCTACACCATTCTTCCTCCTAATGCCTCCTATCTATCTCTCTGCCCCAGTGTTCCTGCTAAGGTTTACAGAGTACACCTCTTATTGGAGGCGAATGTGTGTGTTCGACACTGTTATTATCCAATGACTGCTCTTCTGCAGGGAAAATACTCTGCTTTCAGTGTCTTACGAACACTGCATAACAACAACACACACTTATTCACTCCAACCAACATACGGGGTTGTCACAATAACTGAATTTAGATTTTGATACCGATACTAAGTGTAGTGTCACAATACTCTATATGATTCATATGATGGAAACACCGCTCTATACAGTTCTTTGAAAAGCACCTTTTTATAATAGGCTATTTAGAGGACCAAAATGGGTTCTGCCTACTTCAGTCAAGTCAAAGAGCCTTTATTGGTACCGTTTAGAGCCATTTTTGTTAAGAGCGTATGCTTCTAAAAATGCTTGCTAAAAAGGACTCTCAGCACAATCCCGTAAAAGAACAATTTTTGGTTCCCTAAAGAATCTTTCAATGAGGGGTTCTTTGGCGAACTTTTTTTGGATATCAAGTGAGTAAATGTGAGGAACCTTTGTTTGAACAACGTCCATGTAACCTTTGAGTTATTTTGAGTCTTTAAAAGGTTCTTTACACTCACAAATCTCTTTCTCTTCTATGGCATCACTCGAAGAACCCTTTGGTGCACCTTCATTTTTAAGAGTGTAGCATATCTGGATGCACATGTTCAAATGAACATGCATGGTTTGATTCTCTTATAAAGTAGTTACCATGCTATACCATGTTTTCCTACTGAAAAAGGTTTGAACAAAACATTGTGCGACAAAACGTATGTATATTGTACAAGAAAACACTCACATGATCATATATACATACAGAACTGCCAGTAACGTAAACGGCATTGGCAAAACCTTTTACCATCATTGCCAGGAACTGCCAAACGAGCCCCAGCCAGTCACTTTGCTTTCTTTCTGGCCCACTCTGTCACATGATTCATATGTCCAGCTGAGTGAAGTGGGGCGTGTAGTTGAAGTCACACTGATGTATGTGTTTGGCATTATTATGGTAATGGTGTCAGATAGCATGTAATGAATTCATTATCCCGCCTTATTACACACTCATCTGCATACAAACACACAGGCATGCTCGTGGGACGTATAGTATGTGAACACTGTGTGTGTGGCACATATGTGAAGGTAGGGAGGCGATTTGATGCATGCACAGAGGAGTAACTGCAGTACAGTGTACGTGTGCAGAAAACATAATCATAGGTGAAAGCGATCTAACACTTGTGATGATGCAAATTTTCAGTATATTATGTGAAGCAAGTTCAACCCACAATCAGTTTATGCAATCTCATATTGACTTGCTTGAGAGGTGTGGTTTCAGACACTGCATGACATACTGTAATGACATACCCTAAAGAAAACTATGTAGTGTAGTACTTTTGTAGATAACAGGATGCCATACTGTGGTGGATAACATAAACCAGTCTATTTGAGATCACTCAACAAGATCAGTGTTTCCCCTATCATTAAATTGGTCTTGTAGTCTTGGATGAGGTACAGTGTCCTTAAGAGGTACACGCTCACGTTTAGGATGTAACTAGCAACAATTACATTCTAAAGTTTTTTGTAGTATGTGCTGGCCAATGTAAAATTCCTCCTTTTATTTCTGAATGTAAATATGCACTGAATTTAGATCTCAAGTCTGGTGCAGTCATTATGTCAATTACTGACATAACCATGATGTTACAGTGTGTGGCAGAGGAGAGCAAGCAAGGCCTACCTGGAGAGTTCTGGTGTTTCATCACTTTAATCATTGAATTTCTAGGTCCTAGGTTATTCTGTTAGTTTGAGCTGAATGTATTGAAATATGGTGTGTAGGCAATAAAAGACAAAAACTCTAACATGGTATTTCCTCTTTGCCATTTTATGACAAAAAGACAGCAATAACTCTCTCTTTTAGATGTTGGCAGAAATTAGCAATCATCCTTAAATCAAGAGCAGATCTGTTTGGGCTTCCATGTGGACAGTCAAAACAGCATTTAGTGATGTTTTGAGGAATTAGTAACAATGTGCTAACAACACATTTCTGTAGAAATATGTGCAAATTATTCCATGGCCCAGTATGAAATGTAAATCATCACAGTTACACTGGTTCTCACAAAGGGTCTGCCACCTAGCCTGAGAAAAAAAAAAAAAAACCTAGAAGAACGTGTGATGCAATCTGAGGCAAGCGTGTGAAAATTTGGGCCTTTAGGCTGCATACTGCTAATTTGTGTGCATAAACGTCCATTACATTTGAGCTACATTAGCCTTATACGTCCAGAGTAAAACTTCAGACACTAGACATGTCTACCTGGTTGACTGTATTATTAATATGGCAAACCAATAAAGCATATAGAAACAGCTATAATCTATTGTAATCTATTATATTATATAATCTATTATAATCTATTTTTATTGAGTTATAAAAGTTATATTTATAATAAAAGTCATACTTGCCATGGGCAACACCAGAAGAATGGTATATACATTTGGTATATGATTTCTCACTTGTAACTCATTGAAACCGGACGTCAAAAGTGTAAAATTGATTTGCACATAGAATATATAATGATAATAGAATCTGGATACATCTGGAACAGATCGTTTAATATTAGATTTTGAGTACCATTGTGCAACTTTAATTTGCAGAAAGAAAAAACATTCCGTACGCATTATTTCTCTTTGAAACATAGAGAAAGATCTGGAAGCAAATCCACTGGTGCAGAAACTGAATGTCAAATGTAATTCAGTATCATATATGATCAGGCAAACAATTATAGCAGTAGCTATAGCAAAATGATCGCTATACTGCTGTAGCTTCACACACAACTGACAATGTGCGCATTTTCCTTCAGGTTTTACTGTCCAAGGCTAATTCACCTTCCGTGATGTTTGCCTCAAACATTGACTGTGGCACATTCAGTAGCACCAGCCTATGCTTCTTGATAACCGTCAGAGAACTAAAATCATCATTCATGCCCTGAAGTTCTTAAAAATCTAAAAGGTTTGCACACTCACACATCTTATTCTTAAACAGTTCATTACTTTAGTTTTGGAAACCAAAATTGGTTCTTTTAATGGTACTGTTTCAAATAATCCTCACCCACCTTTTTTTAAGAGAGTAGGGTTGGACTATTGAAGCAGGGCATGCACTATATGGACAAAAGTATTGGGACACGTCTGTTTTTCAGGTCCAGCATCTGTGCCTGATGTCATAAATGCTCTACAGAACGAATGAGCATAAATTCCCACAGACATGATCCAAAACCTTGTGGAAAGAGTGGAAGCTGTTATAGCTGCAAAGAGGGGGGGCAACTCCATATTAAAGTCTATGTATTTTAGTCCCTGTTGGTGTAATGGTCAGGCATCCCAGTACTTTTGTCCATAAAGTGTATAATGTGTTTTAGTACACACAGCATAGCCTACTCACAACTACGGCTGTGTACAGCATAGAAACCTGGACGGAATGCAAAACAGCTCAGGTGGATTCATCTATGAACATCAGGCCTGTAGTTTCCATGGTGATGGTGATGGTGATGATGATGACGATGATGAGGAGGATGATGAGTCTAGATGCATTACTGGGAAAGTTTAGATTAAGGTGAGAAGCATGGCATCACAAACCCAGTCAACACACAATCCCAATCCTCTCCCTCTCCATCTCACACACCTTGCACACACTGACCACCCACCCGTTCTCTCCCTCAGTCTCCTGCTCGCCCTCTCCTCCCTCTGCTGTTCCTATACGGCTTCATATTTCTCCATTACGCCGATTTTTAAACACCTCTTGTACTCCTATTAGGGGAAAAAAAAGAAGTTCTGCACTATTTAGCCCGTCAGGCTATCAATCACTGTCGCTCGTCTCGCCTGGCCATTTGTCAGAGCGGCCCGCAGGCCACGCTTCACCGTGTCCGAGGAGGACGGCGCGTCGCCGTGGCGACGGGGATGAAGAACAGCACTATGCAAATGACGGGCTAATCTGAGGCGGAACAGTGGCGCGCGCGCCATTCCTCCTCTTTAGCCGCGCTGATTATGATTAAAGTGATGGCCGCCCGTCGCTTTAACCCTTCTCTCCCGGAGCAGCCTGAGGTGTGGCCGAGGAGAAAGCAGCCATTTCTGGGCCAACAACAAACTTCACTAAGCTCCTTTTCTCTCTCTCTCTCTCTCTCTCTCTCTCTCGCTCTCTCTCTTCCTCTCGATCTCACTCCCGATCTTTTGCTCGCTCCAGTTAGCATCTAGTTAGCAGCTAGCCACCATATCTATGCGGAAAAACAAATGAGAAGGAAGATGAAAAAGGGAATGGAACAGTGGTCTCCCTTCAACAAGACAATACACACGTAGCAAATGCTTTAGTGCTAAATGAACACACTACCAGAGCTTTTAAAAATAGACTACAAATGCAGACTTAAGGGGGATTCCATTGACTTCACCCACAAAAATCTCTGCATAATTGTAATTTTGGTGTAAACAAAGCCATTAAGAGTGGTTTGATGGGCATTGTAGAAAGAAGACTTCTTTTTCACAGCAGTCATGATAAGCATTTTAGTGATTATGGACACATTTTTAGAGTTTTTGTCTGAATACGTGGTGTTCCACAGCACTGTAGGTTCATCTACAATATTGAATGAAAGGTTTCCCAGTCCAGATGTTTTCGGCTTGTGAGAACCACGTGGTGGTACTGCTAAGGTCTTTTTTATTGCAACACTTTATTTAAAGATATCCTTTAAATATGTTGAATACTGTGAAAAGTTTAGCTTAAATTAAGCATCATATTTAGGTGGAGCTCAGGCAAAATACACGACCTACATAACTGACATAGCTACCTAGTTATTAACATTATTATTTAGATATACACAGCCATGTAAAGTCCATGTTTTAAATGCATGGCATTCATTGATCATGGATAAATGGCTATGTGCAGAAAACCTACTGATTATTTTTGGTGTTTGTGTGGTTCTTGAGGGCCATGGAAGATTTTGTTTGTCTGTGCTGTGGGTTACAAAAGGTTTGGAAGCCCTGACCTAGACTAAATAGGCTGTGGAAGTCCATTCACACTGCATTTAGTCCGAGACTAGACTTAATGCGGGGCTGAGAAACTTACCCAAATAGTATATATAGAGGAATAGCTGGACTGACATGAACATGAGCTTTTGTATATTGTTTGTGAATATTCCTAGTTTATACAATTTTATTTCAGTTAAGTCTCCATTTATTTTGGGTCTGTTCACTCACTGCTTTGAGGTCTGCACAATGGCAGTATGTCCTGAATATCTGCTTCAGTTCATGTCTATTCATGTTTGTGTGATTGCACACAGTGAATTATTGAGTTACTGTGTAAATCTTCTTTATTCATACAAATACATTGGTAAGGCCTGATTTATTAAGCAAAACTGGCCCAAACTAGGTGGTCAGAGCTTTGGAGCAGGTTCTTACTTTCTGGTGATGACGGTGAGCATGAGGGGAGGCCAGCTAAAAGAGGATAAGATCAGATCCTTTTTCTTTTTTATGTGTGTGCTCGTGTGTGAGTGTGTTTGAGGGGGAGGGGGGCGGCTGGGGTGAGAAAGAGAAGTGTTGATTGATGGACACCATCACTGTCTGTCCCTCCTCCGCCACCCTCAATAACGAGCAGCTACAGTGACCACAGATCATAGATAATGGGTGTGTGTGTGTGTGTGTGTGTGTGTGTGTGTGTGTGTGTGTGTGTGTGTGTGTGTGTGTATCTATATACGTGCATGTGTGGGATTGTGTTCATCTTGACAACAAAGAAATGAAATGGCCATGGAAGAAAAGGGAAGAAGAGGGAAGAAAAAAGAGAAATGAAGTGCAAGATGGGAAATTCACAAGATCTTTAGATCTTTAGACTTTGAGCTATTAGTCAAAAGCATTAGTCTATTTTATTCTCGTAGGCTGGCTACCATTATGTGTAGTTGTTGCTCTCGGTTGGAAGCAGTGTGCAGCGACTGTTTAAAACCGGCTGGGATTATCTGTAGACAAACATTATTCCTTTTCCTTCATGCCACCTTGTGGCTGAAGTGAACTTCATTTAAGAAGACTCACTTGTCTTGCACTAGAGAGGGTAGGAAACATAATGATGTGCCACGATTTAGCCACAAGGTGGCAGAGTAATGATCTGTTTGGTACCTTTCAAAGTACAAATAGTGGATATCATTCCAACCTTCTACCCTGGCATACTACAGAAGGAACATGAAAGGAGCGTCATATTACTTTCATTATTTGATTTAATATAATGTTTAATAGTATATGTCACTGTGTGATTAACATATGAAGAAAGGCAGTTAAAGGCAGAGTTTGATTAAAAAAAAAAAAGTCAGTCAGCCACTTGTTTGGTGCCTTAATTGTGCTCAGGAGTTATGAGGAAAACATAATTAGCAAATAACTGTAATGTATACCCCATCAGATAACACTGACTTATCATACTGATTACTAAATAAAACTGTTGTATTCTTCTTTTTCTTCTTCTTCTTCTTCTTCTTCTTCTTCTTACTGTTATTATTACTGTTATTATTATTATTATGCAGTTTGGCCAGTAGCCAGTACTAACCGAATTAAATGGTTTAAAGATCAATTACTTGTTAGTGACATTAGCCTTGTAGCGCCAGCCCAAAATTAGAGGAGCAAACTTCAGACAACAAACATGTGTACATTTTCATGAAGGGGAAACTTTTTTGGTATACTGTATCTTTAACGTATCAAAAGCAAATACTGTTTTTTTATGAATGTTCTTTATGAGCTGTGAGTCACATGCACCACCTTTGCTCTTGTTTTTCCCCCAGCAGGCAGGTTATGTAAGAAAACCTCATGTAGGTTGTCTGGCAATGGGGATTTACTGTTCTGTGCGAACTCTCCCAAACCTTGTTTTTTTTTTTTTTTTACGATAACACAGATTTGACAAGATGTGTCAAAAGAAATGGTAAAGCTGCCACATAAATACAGTTAAATCCTTACCATTTCATTGATGCATCAT
>JBBPCX010000028.1:9579441-9617599 GCA_037974365.1 Hydrocynus forskahlii | reverse complement strand
TTTTCTATATTATGATAAATAATATGAATTAGAAAAAATAAGATTTAAAAGCAAACTCAGTAAATGTATTTGAAACAGACAATGTGAAATACAATATAAACAATCAGATACATTTGCATAATAACCATACCCTTGCAGTGAGGAAACTCCAGCAACCCCATCTCATACTTATCCTGGTTTATCAAGCCAACATCAACATGCAGTTTCCTTTCTTCACACTGAGAAGGCATGCCTGGCAGGAATGGCCTGTGTATGGGAGCTCAGCCAGAGAACCAGCCTGGCTTCAGTGGCCCCCAGCAGTGCATACACTGAGGCTAATGGCCTGAATCTGACCCCTGGCACTAATCTAGTCACTGGTCACTGGCCACCCTAAACGCAAGAAATGCCAGGACACTGTGCCAGGACGGGAAGTTCTATAAAAATGCTTGAGTGAATGACTGCCCTCTGCTGGACAAAGATGGGATATTAGCATAGCAGCTGACCGCAGCTGAAAGCTTTATCAAATCAGTTTCACTTGACTGTATATTTTGGATGTAGCAGATCTAATGACTCTAGTACAGGCAAGACTAATCTAGTGAATGGAGTTCAGTGTTAGACTGATTGGTTAATTTCTTGTACAAATGGTACACGTGAGTGTAGGTCTATGTATAAGTGGGCCTGTACAGGAGATGTTAAAGTAGCCAGTGGCTGCATCCAGAAACGCACAAGTATACTAAATTATATGTCAAATTAGTAAACCACCATTTGTAGTACATCCATTAGTGTAGTATGTAGCCTATAGTATAGTGATGTATGTGGTGTAGGACAGGTGATGCCGCCTGATGTCTGTTGTTGTACAATATTGTTTTACAGTAGTTTCGCTAACGCCATCAGTTTGTGCAAGACAAAATAGTCTTCAAGTAAAGCTTAGCTTTCAGATTTATCACTTATTTAATATTGTCAATACTACATATAAAAACTTACACTATATGGATAAAAATATTGGGATGCAGCTCAGTGCACTAAGCTAGGTCCATAAAGATGTGGTTGGATGAGTTTGGTGTGGAAGAACTTGACTGGCCCACACAGGGCCCTGACCTCAACCACATCCAACACCTTTGGGATGAACTGGAATGGAGATTGAAAGCCAGGCCAACATCAGTGCCTGACCTCATAAATGCTCTATAGAATAAATGGGCACAAATTCCCAACACTCCAAATTTTTGTGGAAAGTCTTCCAATAAGAGTGGAAGCTGTTACAGTTGCAAAGGGGAGACCAACTCCATATTAAAGTCTATGTATTTGAATGTCATTAAAGTCCCTATTGGTTTAATGGTCAGGTGTCCCAATACTTTTGCCAATCCAGTGCATGTTCACTGTTTTTTTGGACAGTAAATAAAAGATATATTTGCACTGATCAAACCTATTAGCTTGTACAACCTATTATCACCCCACTGTAAAAAAGAGTTAGTTCCTCTTCCATGCATTTTCTTCTTCTTAGCATATCGATGGCAAGTCGGAACGTGGGTCGATCAGGATTTGCCATCGTGGGGAAAGGACTGGCCAGTCAGCACAGAGTTCGCTGGCTGTTGCCCAGGGTGCGCCGGATGTGCAGAGCTCAGTTGATACGCTCAGTGATACTCGGGGAGGCTCCTTTTGTGCACCTCAATGCATCATTTGACATTAAATTGTCATGGTGGCCTAGTGGGTAGGATACCTGCCTCTGGACAAAGAGGTTATGGGTATATGCAATAAGGTACAAGGGAAAAAAAGACCCTTTTGGTGCTAATGTGCGAAAGAAAAAATTATTTCATCTGAACTAGAATGAAAATTGAATGATAGAGTATGGAAATTCATGCTGTTTGACCCATGTGCAGGATTTGTGCTGTTTGTCAAAGTCAAAATTCAAGTCCAAGTGAACTTTATTGCCATCTCAACCATATACAAGTATACAGAGAGACAGTAGTTCCACTAATGCCAGTGGTTCATGCAAAGCAAAATAAAGCTTCAAGTAAAGATTAGTTTTCAGATTTAGCACTATTTTAATATTGTCAGTTCTATATAGCAGCTTAAGTATGCATTCTTAAAGGTGTGGGACAAACAAAAAGTAACAATTATCACCATGGTCTCAGGAACTCTATAAGCCACAGCCTGCATGGGCGCCACCATCATGTCCACTAGGGGTAGCCAGGTACACAGAACCCTGCATACCTGGGATAAGCTGGACTTATCAAGTGTGCCCAATTTTACGTAGATATCAGACTGCACTAGTCATTGTAGCCCTATGTTAGATAAATGAAACTGGTAAATTCATATGCACAGGTGGTACAGGCCTAATTAGTGCAAAATATTGATGAGACCTAGAATGTCGGTCTATGTCTGCGTCTTCATTTGCTGTCACCATGGTCTTGTTTACTCAAGCATGAGTGAGAGGTGTGGCCTCTTTCAGTGTGTGTCTTTGTGTCCATGAGTGTGCGAGGGTGTGTTTGTGCGTGCGTGTGTGTGTGTGTGTGTATGATACAGTAGGAGGAGCGTGCACCTGTTAAGCTGCACCTGGTTGTCAGAGCAAAGAATATACACGAAACCAGAGTGAGAGAGAGAGAGAGAGAGAGAGAGAGAGAGAGAGAGGGAGAACAAATGCAAGGGTGGAAAACACGGTCTCCAGCCATCAACACGGGGCGATGATTGCACTCACTGGACCTGACTGTAAACAGCGCAGAGTGGACTGAACTAAAGGCCAGTAACCTCTGGAGGGACCGCAACAGCCCCCGTGACGCACTTTCACTCACACAGGTGAGAGGACCTTACTGAAAGCATCCACCAAGGAGGCACCACCAGCGTAATCATACACAAAAAATCCTCACGCATAGTTCCAGTCATTCTGTTGGAGCAAAACCTTGCACTTTGATCTTTGTTGTTTTTCCTTATTGAATTTGATACTGTCAGCTGGCATTTACATTGTATAAAACATTTAATGACGAAGGACCCAGGAAAAATGGTCCAAAATGATTTAGAATGAAATCTCGTTATATTAATGTACTCTGACTGTTACAAATATTCTTACCTTCTCCAAGTTGCTTGATTTTAGAGAGATGTTTTGTTCCAGCAGTGACACTATACTTTATGCAATGATATATAATATCAGTTTTTAAAATTATATTTATAAATATAAATATTCTAGATCAGCGTATTTTGTGTATTTGGTATATGTTATTTTGCATATAAAGCTCAGAGGAGGCCTGGTGTTCTGCTGACCTTTGGCCAAAGATACATCTTGCTCACACATTAACGGCCTAAAGTAAGCCTTTAACTTTACAGAACTTGATTTGACGCCATAGTGCCACTACAACCCTTCACTTCTGGCCCACTCGCTCTGACATGATGACCAAGCAGGGCTGGTCTTTCTTAGACCTTAAATAAGTTAGAACAAGCATTTCATCAAATGGAGTGTAATTCATCAGAAAGTAATTGTCATTATTTAATTAAAAAAAAACCCAACTTCATTACAATAAGTAATTAAGTATTATTTAACCGTTGGGGGGAAAATACAGACTGTAAACAGCTGCATAGTCAAAAGCTTTTATTCTGATGTCCAGTAAAGTTCAGTGTAGTTGAAACTGGGTGAAACTGAACAACTGAAGAGTTGAAACTTTTGTTGCATTTCAAACATCAGTTGCTTAATTTATTCTTATTAACAATTAAAGGGTCCATATTCTACAATCTACTTCACTTTTTCCTTTGATGTTCACTTACACTGTCTGTATGGGGTTATGTACCATAAACAGTCTCATTTTATTTTCACATGAGCATTTTACAACCTCTCTCTATCAGTTAAAATAAAACAGGCTGCTTTTACTATCCATATGAAACCAATATATGTAAACTACCTCTGTCCTAATTGGACATTGCTACATTGTGCATTATTCAGAAAGCAGTTCAGGCAGAAACACTCCTTACAACGTAAGCATGAATGGACGGGGCTAAACTGCTGTAGCCTGAGTAGGTAAAAGAACAGTGGTCAACAATAACATCAAAACCACTTGTCAAACATTGTATTAGTCCCATTCTTGCTACCAAAACAGTTCTAATCTTTTGAGGAATGGACTCCTCAAGAGCTCTGAAGGTGTACTGTGATCTGGCACCAAGTCCTATAGGTTGTGAGGTGGGGCCTCCATGAATAGCACTACTTTGTACAGAACATTCTACAGATATGTCACTCTTTGTCATGTTCTTCAAACCATTTCCAACCATTTTTATAGTGTGGCAGGGTGTATTGTTCTGCTGAAACCTGCCACTGCCCTCAGGGAATACAATTACCATGAAGGGGTATACATTTAGGTTGGTGGTACCTATGAAAGTAACATCCACATGTATGCCAGGATCCAAGGTTTCCCAGCAGAACTTTGCCCAGAAGATCACACTGCATCTGCTGGCTTGCCTTTTTAGTGCATTCCAGCCATCCGCATGATGTAAAGGAAAACTTGAGTCATCAGACCATTCCGCCTTCCATTGCTCAGTGGTCCAGTTCTGACGCTCACATGCCCATTTTGCAACTATGTACTCCAAGACAGAGCAAGCTGTTATACGCTGTGTGTTCTTACACTCTTTTTTTTATCATAGCCTGCATGAACTTTCTCAGCAATTTGTGCTAGGGTAGCTCTTCTGTGGGATCACACAAGATGGGCTGGCTTTTGCTCACTATATGCATCATTAAGCCTTTGGCACCCTTAACCTGTCACTAGTTCATACTTGGACCATTTAGGTAGGTAGGTACTTACCAGTGCATACTGGGAACACCCCACAAGACCTGCCATTTTGGAGATGCTCTGACCCACTTCTAGCCACAATAATTTAACCCTCATCATTCAGACTTACACTTCCCTATTTGTCCTACTTTCAACTCGTCAACTATAGGAAATGGCATTTACTGCCTAATATATTCCACAACTTGACAGGTGCCAGTATAACCAGATAATATTATTCACTTCACCTGTCAGTGGTTTTAATGTTGTGGCTGATCAGTATAGGTGAATATGCTGTTTTTATGTCAAAAGCACTGAATTAAAATGTCTTTTGCAGCTGAATTTCCTTATACGGATTGAATAAAGAATTGAAAGTATGTTTTGAAACATCACCACTGTTTTAATAACACATCAAGTTCAAATGCCATTTGGAAGAAACACACAAGACTGTATCATGGTTACATAACAGAATCAATGCTTGGTAGTACATTAATGCTCCTGAACTTGTGATATCATCTTGAAGACATTTTGCTTCTCATCTGATGAGCTTCACCAGTTTTAATGTTTTTCTTTTGCTGAAATGGCTGAAATGAACTGTTCACTGACCTACATTACTAAAACCGCCACATACAAAGAAGAACCATGTTCTATATTTCTGCTTTGATAAAGTGGCCTCTGACCGTAGTTTTCCAGCAGCTGGCCGTCCAGACCTAAAATAATTCTAATCCTAAACTAAATTTTACTTCAATGTATTGCCATCACTAAATCTTCACTAAAATCTCTTGCTTTAGTATAGGTCCTGGTTTCACCTGCATCCATAAAACCTTCCCAAAGCCACATATTCAAATGAGAGGTAAATCATCTCCATGCCTATATGCAAGTCAACAAGACTGCTTTCCACGCAATCTCTACTGGACAGACAGTTTCCACTGCAGTTTCCGCAGTCTCTTTCTGCTGCCCCACTTTTAGTAAATATTTACAGTGGTTATATCTCATTGAAGATAAGAGGTGCAGAGGAGAACAGAAGAAAGGCTGTACGTTTATGGTGCTTCTAAAACAACGCCTTTCTCAAAGTTTGAATCCTCTTTGGTGTGACACAGATTCAGATTTGTTTTTGAGGAGGACCAGTTTTGTCTTATTCTAACCTTGAATGCATCTCTCACGTCGTCTGCAATCATCCCTTCTCAAAAAGTAGCTTGAGGAGGACTTAGAACATTAAATACAAGCTCATATCAGCTCTTTCATAGCAATAATAAAGTTGAAACTTCAAGCAGGCCAAAACAGAGGTTTATTTAGTGTTATTTAGTGCAGCCCATGGAGGCAGTGTTTTAAAAGTGTGTATTGTTCTTAGTTTAAATGCTGTAAAAATCATCATATTATGTGGAATGGCCATGTGGCTTGACCAGGCTTGTTTTTAGCTGATTTGCATGATTAGTTAGATTGGAGGATGTGATTAGCAGGTATATTGCCATCGAAACTGGGGCACAGAAGCAATTGTGCCTTATCATAACTGTCACACTTATCAGATAATTTGAGTGGAATCACAGTTTCCTTATGGGTCAACTTCACACTCTGTAGTTGTTGTATTGCACTGATTAAAGGCCAGGTATAAAGGCCCAACTTCTTAATCATAATCAGCTTCAGATAAGAAGTAAAAATGAATTTTGCACACATCCTAGCTGTAGCAGAAGCCTTACCTTTTTAATGTTGTGAAATAAAACAATTAAAATTAAAGTCCATCATCTTACGATTCCAACACAGTCACTGTTAGTATGACCACATAAATTCAAACATCATGTGATCCCATCACTCTTTTTTCTGTGAGTCATTCGTAGCCTCAGGATATGAATGAAAACTAGCCAGGCATAATGTGTGGATGTGCCCTGCACCTTACTCAGAGTGGGCTGACGCAGGGCCAACCTTAAACCCACTGAATGAAACAGTGGAAACAGATAAACTGTAACATTCAAGTTCAGCAAACATTTCGGTGCTTTGCCAGGAAAGAGACACAACATGGTGGAGTGAGGTCTCCACTGGTTTGTGAAGACTTGTATATCTTGAGGTCATGTCAAGACTATTTAACACCATATAAAATGACATTTTTCATGGTGGCAGCTTTGTTCAGTTCTGGTTTATGGTACAGCCTAGGTCAAATCTGGACTGCATTATTTTGACCAAAACTGAACTACCAGGCCCTTCTTTTTTTTTTCTTCACTGTCATAATAAAACCTCATAAGTTCATATTATTTTCCAGCTTTATGTAGTTTAAAAGTGTCATCTGCCCAATACATTGCATTAACATTTAATGACAATTTAATTGCATTAATTCTTGTCACATAAACATATTTTAAAATCAAGAACATTTTGTCCTTCTCCTATAAAATAGACCTCTATGTCATAATCAAATGAATGGCGTCCTATCAACAATTTGCTGTCTCGAATGCCTCTACCTACAATGTGTTGTGTTTCATGTCAATGACAACTAATATTGCAATGCTGGACAAAGTGATATGTGAATAATCATTAGTGACACCGTAAAGATTTGATTTACGAATCCTAATTCATCTGGAGACCAAAACACCAAGACAAACTGTCTTTTGCAATTAAAAAAAAAAAATTACAAGGGACTCTCCAGCAATGATGATGCCATGGAACCTTTCTAGCACTTTATAGAATTTTCCTTTGTGTAAAATCTCAGTGCTATGGTGTAAAATGCGCAAAGCGATATTGTCTTTCGAGAACAAAGGTAACTTCCTCTTGGCCCGAAAGCTCAAAGAGTGCCGCCCCTGGTTTCTGTCTGTTCCCATACAAACATGAAAGAGGCCATAAGTCAAAGCACACACAGAGACCTTAGATATTAGCATACAGCATGGAAATGATCACTCTGTTGCCGAGCAACCAGCAATAGCCAGTTTACTCCTTTCTTTTGAATGGACACAGGCACAATGCTTTATCTCTGTGCGCATGCAAGAGAGAGAGAGAGAGAGAGAGAGAGAGAGAGAGAGAAAGAGAGAAAGAGAGAGAAAGAGAGAGAGAGTGTTTGCTCTTTTTCTATGCTTGTATTATGGCTCTAACAAACTACAAACTCCCCAGCAACAGCCTCCCTCTCTCTGCTCGTAACATGACTAACCATCTTAGCCTAGTCTGCCCCTTGCTCTATGAGGCCTATTCAGGCAGAAAGAACGGAACATCATGAGTCAGAGCTCAGAACACACACACAGCAAGCTGACATTGTAACTATATTTAACTATTTATTTTGGCTGGGTTGCTCTTTTCTTATGAACTATATGAACTCTCCCACACTTTAATTGAACTGTGAAGTTTACTCTAGCCTACACCACAGTTACATAGGCTACAGCACTCTACCAACAAGGACTTTTTCTTACATCATTCAGTTGAGCACCAGTGACCTGTTAGCATGTAAACTGGCTTTAGTATGTAGCTATGAAATTTGAGGCCCGTAACTGGAGCTCCACAGATTCCACCTTAGCATAGCTCAGCCATATGGCGCCTATTGAGTTGCAATGAAAAATTCAACAGCGCTGTCACCCCATAGACCCAGATCTTAACATTAGCCTAGCTTCTGCCCACACCCTCAGGGATCTCAGCTTACAGGCCACAACAGTTTTTTTTACTGCTATCGTCCATGAACAATAGTTGGTTTTGACTTTGAACTCAAGGCTTCTTGTTAAATTCCCAAAGGAAACAGCGAAGGAAAATTAATGTGGTGTCTGAGGACCGCAGGTTTTAATGGCCCTGATCTGTCTCTGGAGAAAAGTGTTGTTCTTTTCGGCAGGGCGTCTCCAGAGATGCTGCAACATGGTGCCTCTGTTACATGCAGAAATAACCTATTGATGCTATAGTGCACCATTTCATTGACCTTGCGATGTCTCTTTTATAGAAACTCAACCCTTTAACCTTTCTTGAACCCCTCTCTATTGTGAATGTGAAAGAATCTAGCCTATGAACAGAAATCACCTCAACTCCACCCTTTTTACTCCACATGGCAAAGCAATTTCACAAAGTTGGATTTATATAGGCACCCCAGTATATAGGCACCCCTAATTACTGATTTCAAGTGTTTTAGCCACACCCTTAGTTAACAGGGGTATAAAATAAAGCACAGGGTCATGCAATCTCCTTAGACACACATTTCCTCAGGAAAGAACAATAGCTACACACATTCCTATTTGCAATGCCACTGGCTGACGTGGTATAAAGCTGGCATCAACTAATCTCTGGAGCAATGAAAGCAAGTTACATTAATGCTGGAATGCATGGTACCAACAGTAAGTTTTGGTGAGGAGAGATAATGGGGATTTTCTATAGGGTTTGGACTAGCCCCCTTAGTTTCAGTGCAGGGTAATGTTAATGTTACAGCATACTGAGACATCTTAGACAATTAAACATTTGTGGCAAATATTTATGCAAGACATGGTTTTATACAATTGGTGAATCCCTGACCTCAATCTAACTGAACACCTCTGAGATTAATTGGAACATTAATTGCGAGCCAGGCCTCCTTGTCCAGTATCAGTACCTGAGCACACTGCTATTTTGTCTGAATGGACACAAATTCCTACAGACACTCTCCACCTGATTAATTGAGAAATTATCGTTTTGGGTTAATAACTTATAAGTTTTCTTGGTTAGCCAGATCTTTTTTTTTTGTTTTCTCACTCCTGGGGGTCTCTTTCCATTTTTTCTTTTACTCCCCTTATTCCTATGTTTTTCTCCTTTCTCCTTTTATTTGTTTGCACTATATACATTACTCTGTTCCCTAGGTCCCGAGCCTCAACTTTTGGGTAAATTATCCATGTGAATAAGCACTGCTTTGTGAAATATTTTTCATTAAAGCTGCCAAAAGTTAAGATCTGACCAATATTTAAAACCAGCATTTCATTTAATATCTCCAGAACAGCAGAATGTTTAGGTGGCGCTGGGTTACTTCAATAAAATGCATTTTACCCTTCTAAAATTAAGCTTCCAGATAGATCTGGTCCCAATTTCTGCATTTAATGAGTCCTCTTGTACCTACATCAACAGCTACTGTATGTACATATTGGAATTGGTCCCACAGTGTATTTCTTTCTCTTTTGTTGGATATTAGACAAAAAGTATATTACATTTTAGACTCTGGAGTAGTCCAGATCAGTAAATATCTAATGACTATTATGATAATGATGATGACATTGCGATTTCACTATAACCCAGATTGCAAAAACTGTTTGGGTGTAAATGTGAGTTCATACTGTCCACTCATACTTCACTCCTTCCTTTCTTTCCTGCAGGGCTTGCCTCTCCTTCCCCATGGCTACGGCAGAGCCTGCCCCTGCCTGGTGGAAGCTGACCTTCCTCCGCAAGAAGAAATCCGAGCCCAAGGTACTGTATGAGATACCTGCAGAATACACCAATACTGAGGCCACACCTGGAGCAGCAGGACCACAGCCAGATGACAGCCAGTTCAACGCCCGCCTCGAACGCATCGTGGACAAAACAGCCACGAAAGGACGTCATGTTAAAGTCTCTCACTCGGGTCGCTTCAAAGAGAAAAAAAGGATTCGTGCAACGCTAGCAGAAAACCCTGAGCTGTTTCCCAACTCTGACACTGGAGGTGGCAACGAGAGCACAGGGAAGTGAAAGCCATGGAGTCATACAGCTTGGGGACTGCAACTATGCTCTTCAGTCAGATTTATACAGGGCTACATATGCACAAATGTACATAAAAACAAAGAAAATACCACTTCTGCACCTCAGCTCAAACATCTTTTAATATAAAAAAAACTAGGAATTTGACAAATCAAAATACTTCCCCATGTCATGGTATAATCTTGAGTCTTGGACTTTCTGTAGTTTCTCTGTTAAATCCTTAAAATATTTGGAACCACCAAACCAGTGGAATGGCATCCAATACCTTATACCCAACTCTGTCTAAGTAAAGTGTAAATAAAGAGTTTAGCTTACTCTCATTTAAGAGGTACTCATGTGCATTGCTTCATTGAAAGCAATAGACGTTTCCATACTCTGCAAATACAAATGTGTTCTTTCTTAGCAACAGTTGCTAGGTTGGACAAGCTTTATAAATGAAGTTCACACTTAAAGAAATGATCAAATGTTCGTACTGAAAAAATATAAAAAAACTGCACCCGGCTCATCCTAATACTGAATCCTTTCACACATGGAAAAACAAAATCACGGAAAATAATAACACACTGTAATTTAACATTTAATTTAACTGAGCTGTATATTACATTACAAGCTGAAGGGGATGTTTCTCAGCATTCTGTAAAGTAAAGCTTATCCAGCACAGCAATAGTAGCTACAGTGAAAGTCTGCTTTTGTGGGCAGGGCACTTATAGTTCAGTGGGCCTTGAATTAAAAAAAAATCTTCAAGGATGGTTGTTTCCATTTGCAATATTTGCAATTTAGTCTGCACACACATGCCTAAAAATATAAACCCTCAGTCTACTATTAAAGGCCACAGTCATTTTTTCTATTCACATAATAAACAAACCAACAAACAAACAAATGTGTGTTCTGTTTTGTGTTTTGTACTTATTTTTTAATCAGAGGATACTTGGCAAAACAGTTTGCAAGAACCTCAGTGCCTTATGATCAGAGTGACATTCAGTTACTCAGTCACTGCACATCCTCTGTCGCCTTACTTTACATTTCTCTTTGTTTTAGACTGGTTTTGTTTAGTTATTGATTTATCATGTGAATGTTTAATTATTGGCACAATTATTCATGTTTATGATAACTATGTTACGAAAATGTAATCTAAGGTTCTAGTTATTTCAATGATTTGAGCATAATTTCTTTTAAGGTACAATGCAAAGAAAAGCTTTGAAAATAATAATAAAAGTTTGAATATACTACAAATAAAACGTTTTTATTTCCAGATGTTTAGTTTCTTGGTTAAATTCGGGTGTGTGTGTGTGTGTGTGTGATTTTTTCTGCTTTTTTAATGAAACTTCATGTAGTTCCCCTGTCTCACCAGGAGAGGGTTACTCTGATAATTCTACAGCAAGTGTATTTTAACATATTTATTTAGTTTTTGTATATTATTAACATTTCTGGAAACAGTACTGTTGTCTGTGTGGGCTTGTACCCGGTACAAATAAAATTGAACCAATATATAAAGCATAAAATATACTTACATAATAGACATATTAATTTTACATATTTTTATCAGTTACACACTGGAGGGCAGTAGAGCTCTTGTATTGAGGAAGAATAAATCTGTTTCCAAAAATACCCATATTTGTTTCCATACCATTGACAGAATGTCTAAAATAATTACAATTTTATAAAATATGAAAAATGAACCAAAAGAAGAATAAACCAAAAGAAGCCGTAAAGCAATTTTTTTATATTTAAAGCACAAAACAGTTGCTTAAAGCACAAAACAGCTGCAGACACACTAAACATAATTTAGAAAAACGTTAAAATTTCTGGAATGAGGCCATTTGGCTTGATGAGCTCTGTAGCCACAACTAATAAACATTGTGTTTGGAGAGGCGTCAGCTAGGCCCAAACTATGAAGCTGATTTTTGCCTTTTCGGGTGTGTGTGGGAGCTAAAGCTGCACAGGAAATATTTTCAGATTTAATGGCAAGATAAATGCAGCAGATTTATCTTGGAGCTAAATTTGCATGCATTAGCCTGGAAGCTGTGCTCTAGCCTGGATCCAAAGCCAAGCTGACTCCTTAGTGCCAACAACAAAATGAAGCTTGGGCTCTGGAATGGTTCTGAAAGTGGCTGGAACTCAACATCAATGTCCACCGAGCCACATTTAGTCAAAATAAGACATGCAGCACTTGATACTGTTTAAGTACATTATCAAACACAAAAGGTCAATCAATGTGCTTTACAGAAATAGAATACAAAATAAAATTAAGTAGCATTAAACAGAATTTTAAAAAATGAAAGAATAAAAGAATGCATAGAAAATCGCTAAAAGAATTTAGCAGTTTTTTAAAGCTATGCTTGATGCAGCTCTGATACTGATGGGCAGTTTGTTCCAACAGTAAGCTGCATAGCGACTAAACGCCATTTGGCCAGGTTTAGTGTCAGATCCTCTCACCACTAGCTGGCGAGCTCCTGCAGATCTAAGGAATATATTCTTCAAACATATCAGAGATGTATTTAGGACCCAAACCATTGAGTGACTTGTGCACAATGATTAATACTTTGAAATCAATTCTGTATTGAACTGGGAGCCGGTGCAAAGATGTAAGAATTGGAGTAACGTTTTCTTGTTTTAAGTTAGAACTCTGGCAGCATCATTTTGAACGAGCTGGAGCTGTCTAATGGACTTTTGGGAATCTCAGTGAGGAGCGCATTGCAATAGTCAACCCTGCAGGAAATTAATGTGTGGATAAGTTTCTCTCTTTTGGACACAAAGTCTTTAACTTTAGCAATGTTTTAGTTGGATTGGGAATATTTGTAAATTAGACTGGGCAGATTCATTTTCAGAAAAAAACTAAATCACTCATTCAAAGCTGTAACAAAAGACTGCAGGCTATTATTAATGCTCAATGAGGGCAACATGGGACATTAACAACCAAGAATGTGTAAACTTTTGACAAGAGGATACATTTCTGACTGTATTATTTCAGTTATAATCATGATTAGTACACAAAGCAATTTCTCTCAGCATCTGACCATTTTAATACATAAGTGATTACTTATATGTTCAGAAATGGTAAACAGGATAGCAAAAGCCAACTAAGATAACTTTTTCAACATTTTAGAAACACAAGAATAGATGTGTTAATTCTGATCGTTTGGATGGTTTAAAAAATGGAAAAGGCAAAAACAAGATGGACAGGCTGGAGCTAGCCAAACTTTACAACAGGCTATGCTTGGACAACCTGATCAACAAAGAGACAGATTTGTTCAGTTCTCGACTGAATTTTCTGCATATTAGACAAAGTATAAAGACACAAAAGGGCATGTTAAGGGCTGGTTTATTATAGGATCCGGGACTGAATAACACAAAACACTGATGAAGCAGCCCTGTTATTATGCACCAAGGCTGTGGAACTTCCCCTGAGATTACTAGCTAAAGGCAGCTAAAAACATTTGAATTCAGTCTTGAATTTAATTCCTCCTCTATTTCTACTTTGTAATTATAATTTAATTCTTCTCATTTTTTATGCTATTCTTTTGTGTTATTTATTTCCTTTTATTAAATTGTGTTTTAATGTTATGCTGTTTTTTATGTGAAGCTCATTTATTTACATTGTTTTAGATATGGTAAAGCACACTGAGGTGCCTTTCCATGATAAAGTATTGGTTGTTAATTATTGTTACTGTTATTACTGTTGTTGTTGTTATTAGGATCATTATTTTTTGTTATTATTAATGTTGTTGGTGGTTCTATTATTATTAATGTTGTTGTTGCTATGAAGATCATGATGATTATTATTTCAATTTTTATTATTTTTGTTGGTTTTTGTTGTTGGTGCTATTCTTATGATAAAGTCGACGACGATGATAATGATGATGATGATTATTATTATTATTATAGTTATTATTTTAATTATTGTTCTAATAGTTTGATTTTCTAATCCTCCGCACTGTAGATGGCAGTAATAGTAGAGCTGGCTGTTTAATCTGTCACAGAATAAGAAGCAGCAGCATCAGAAGTCGTGGCAGGAAACGCCCCCCGGTTGATTTTTTTTTGCCTACTTTTCACCCGGGAGCGAGGGTCGTGTGATCGTTTGCAGCGTAAACAGCTACAGACGACCCCCAGTGCGTCCCAGGCTCGTTCTGTCTTACTCTGTGTTACATAACACTGTGAGTACAGGGGCTTCATCCCGCACGCTCTCACGGTGGGTCGGGTCAAGTTAGTTAGGGGTTTAGTTGCAGTGATTGGTTTCTGGGTCAGGAGACCCTACATGTACTTCTTAATGAATTGACATATGTGGATGTCTTCTTTTTGTTTTTATTTATTTGTTTATTTAACTGGCAGAGTAAGAATTACTCAAGTGGGCTTGTTTTGGACGTATTTGAGAGGGTCCATCCCTTGTATTTACTTGAACAAGGAAAAATACGACCACCATTGCCAGTCTGAATGGGCAGTGCTACCTGTATGATCTCTAGTGACTTTGAATGTGTGTCCAGCCTTATCAGTGTGGTTTGCATTCCAGCCAAGTTTTATGATTAACTGATTAAAGCAAAGGAAACTGTGTGCTGCTGCTTGTTCGGAATGTAAACCAGACAGTCATTGCAATGAAATGTTGAGGGTATGCTCAGTGAGGGCACACACACACACTCTATAAAAAAAACCTCCAAAATTTATGAGAAGTGCAGCAGTTACATTTAGTGGAAGTGAGTATGAACATTGGTTCATAATTACGAGAAGTAAAGTGAGTTAAAAGCCTAGAATGAGCCTAAAACAGGCACAAACCTAATCCTGGATGTCTTCCCTCCTACAAGTTTGCTTTGGTTCCAACTCTAACCTAACCTAACTCATTTTAATATTCACATAGTCCAGGACATTCAGATTGGGTGAGTAGATCAGATCAACAGGAGTAGGGAGTAGAAGACCTTTCAGAATACTGATATCTGCAAAGAAAAATTGCTGCTAGAGATAGTTGCAGTCATAGGAGAATGTGCATGGGGTGCATCCTGAAGAAGCACAGGCATAGTGGATTAGCGAAGATTGCTGAGAGGAGCACTACTGCAGGACAAGATAACATTTTGGTCAAAAAAAGCAAGTCTGAGTGTTGAGAAGAAAAATCCCACCACTACAGTTGGTCCATGGTCAACAGAAAACAGTTCCTTTAGATAAAAAACAAATTAAACCTTTGCAGAGTAGTGGGTGGTGGTCATTAAAAGTGGTGGAACACGACTATTCTCACTTCTGTATTTCTTAAGTCTGCGTTGATTGAATGGGTTGCGTGTGAGCACACCACCACATTTGAGCAATTCTTCTTGAATGCTTGTGTACTGATAAAAAAAAATAGTTTTGTAAAAAATCTCATTTGCACAATTTTCCACTTGATGTGGAAAATCAAGATGTTTTACATGTTTGGTGTTCTCCAGATGGTTTCCATGTTTGGTGTCCAAAATTTCTTTTTTATTTCAGAACTGGAGCCAGACACTAGAATGTGCTGGAAATACATCAACATACCTTTTCTCAACCCAATTAAACTGCATTCAGTGCTTCATTAAGGTGATGCAGACTTGTTAATGACGTTTAGGACACAGTATGACTTGTGAGCAAAAACGCAAACAAAACTTGATTGCTAGCAGGGCTGCAGAGGACTGCTCCTGGATCACATTCCTCCATATTTGTGATGGCCATTCTACAAAAAATGATCAATATTTGGCGACAGAGTAAAGTTTTGTTCAGTTGTATTGTTCACAGTAAGTAATACTGTGTCCTAAACCACACTGACAAGTTTGCATCTCCTTAATGAGCTGTTGTCGAATATCACATGAGGCTGAATGTGTAAAGTGATTCTTGGCAAATAGGTTCCTCAGTCGTCTTGAAGAAACCAAATAGTGAGTTTGGGCAAAGCTTTTTTGGTTATGACTTAATTTATGTAATTTCATTGTCAGAACTTCACCATTATATTGTTTTCCCATAGGTGTCTTGTGGCAGCTCTCATCTCTGCTGGGACAGCATCAGTAATATCAATTAAATATATATATATCAATTGGCATCTTCATTCTTACAGATACAGTACCAGTCAAAAGTTGAAATATCCTTGACTTCATGATTATTTATGCTTAAACTTTAAACTTGTGCATAATCACTTCATTTCATTCATCGTTTGTTTACATCGGTGATCATCTTAAGTTAGACTGAAAGATTTCAAGCACAAATTTTAAATTTGCCAACTTCCATGAACAGGGCACCAAAAAACAAGGGGATTCCCCCTTTGAAGCATCAGTTAATGAGGTCTTTGGTAAACCATTTATAACAGTTGGATGACTGGCCTTAGGGTCATTTACAAGTGAGGGTTCACTGCTATAAATATATATTATTACAATAGAAACATAAGCTGTGTGTCATTGACAGGCTTGAATGTAAAGAAAACCAAAAATGGCAAAGCGTACTCAGTTAAGCAGGGAAAAAAGAGAGGCTGTAATTACATTGAGGAAGGAAGGCCAAACGTTAAGGCAAATAGCAAAAACACTACAAGTGTCTGTAAGTGCCGTGGCTAAGACCATCAAACGTGTTGAAGAAACCGGTACTCATGAAGACCGGGCAAGATCGGGCAGGCCAAAGGTGACTTCAGAATCGGAGAACAAATTTATTCAAGGCATAAGCCTGAGTGATGGGCATTTGAGTGCCCCCAAAATACAAGCAAAGCTAAATGCTAAAAGAACATCAGAGGTTTCAATATCAACCATTCAGAGGAGACTGCGTGAAGCTGGTTTAGCTAGAGGGCAGAAACCAAGGAAGAGACTTGTTCAAGCCAAAACATCTCAGAAACTGGAGAGCTGTGAAGTGGAAGACAGCTCTACCGTTTAGATCACTAATCAAATGTATGCCTTTGAAAATTAAGACAGTGTGGTCTAAAGGTTTATGTTTAGGCAAAAACAAATTGTGATTTTGATGCCTAGTTATGAATTAAGTTCCAAAATGTAAAGCATGCTGGAAAAGCATCCCTAAGCGTCCTCATGAAGCTGATAGTAAAGGGAGCATTCAGGAATATTACATGATTTGGATTTTGGTCACTGCATTATTTAATGTATTTGTATGTTCAGTGTTGAAATTAAAGGACATTTCTATGAGTAGAGTAGTAGAAGACAGATTTGTAATGCCACCTACTGTGAGACAGTGTGTGAGCATGCTCTACAGGTTTCCCACATATACAAATTTCCACTGCTGCGTTATCATTTTGACTTACGCATCTCTTCTTGTATGTCTGAATACACCTTGGTTTGGGAACTTAATAATTTATGTTGTTCTTCTCTTGAAGCCCGTATTTCCAGGTTTCTTTTACAAACCACTGTTACTGTTTTCACTAAGTCGGAAAATGATTTTTGTTCTCCTTTGAAAGGATATTGCTGTCAATAACAGCAATTAATTGCTTAGTTAGCTAATATTACCTTAGTGAACTCTTAGTAAAGTCCTTTTAGTGAAGTCTTTAAGTAGCAATCAGCAACATCAAACTACGTAGCGGATAAGTGGCGATCAGTGGTTGGTGGCTTGATCCCACCTGCAAGAATGAATAATATTAAATATAACAAATTAGACTTTTTTTGTTCCTGAACATCCTAAAGTTTAACTGTAATGAGAAATGAAGCAAGTTTACTGAGTAAAATGTACTTTCACGTTCTATGTTTTAAAGTAAACATAAAAATTCAAATTTATAAAATGATTAAAAACAACTCGTTTCGAGCAAGGGTACTTTTGACTGGTACTGTCTGTTGATGCTCCTTTAAACGGTCGTGTCTCCAAACTCTGGACAGGCTGATGAAAGCCTTTCTTTGGGGCCCATTGTTGATGTCTTCTGGAAAACTGCATAGGTAACATCAAAGGTGATATAAATCCCTTAGGGTCAGTTTCCCAGACAGGGATTAAGACTAGTCTTGGACTACCCTATCCTTTTTCAATGGAAAATCTCTATTCACAACACTACATAATCCAGGACTAGTCTTAAACCCTGTCTGGGAAACCGATCATCAATCACTTAATGCTTTAATTTATAGTTTTGTTTTAGATCTGTCATCATTCATATTGAAACACATTCACTGCATGACCATCTCATACTTTTTAAAAGATTTTGTGTATGTGGTACAAAATATGTTTACTTTTCATTCTTCTTCTTAGACTGCTTTCAGAGGTTGTGGCTGAATGGCACATTGATTTGAACACTTTGGCTCTTGTGATGATTGCTCTGAGGGACTCTCTGGTCTCACATATAAAGCCTGATGCCGAGCATTCCATTCTGAAAATAACCTCTTAGTCTACATACTTCTACAACTATTCCATATTCTTCAATAGTCAACGTTAACGTATGTTGATGGCGGCATCCCAGTCAACCTCTTCATCCATCTTCATCTCTGCACCCCAACTACATTGGTAGATGCCACAGCACCCACAATATCAACTGTTGCAATTGTGCCATTTCTCTTTAGGCTGAACCAATATCCTCTGGTCCTGAGGTGGAGATTAAGTCTGAACCATCTTCTCTGGTTCCTTCCTTTTCATCCCCGTGATCTAGAAGAGCAACTTAAGGAAGATGGAGCACAGTCAGACAGCTGCTACGTTACAGACAGAAGAAGAAGAAGAACAGGAGGCTCTGAGATGAGTAGGAGGAACACAAGAAAACTGCCTTGATGGCTAAAGATACAGCATCATAAAGACCCGATGGACAAGAGTCATAGTGCAAAAGGCCTCAAAGTGGTGAGATGTAAAATGGACACACCCAAAGCTCCCTGCAACTTTTCATCCTTGTGGTCCACCCAGGGATTAGCTGAAGGTATTTACTACCCCTTTATCTGATAAATGCCTTTGATGTGTTCCAGCTCTGGGTAACATCAAGATGAAAGTCTGCTCAAAACAAGCTCACCAAGGAAGCCAGACGCAAGGACTCTAATCCGAGTGGTAAAACAGAATCATGTTTAAAAAGACGTTAACCCTCACACATTTGAAACCAGAAAGTTCACAAGACTCTTAGGGAAATCTGAGACGTGTTATTTGTATAATTGTATGTTTGATGATTGTCTGTTCCATCCATTTTGCTGAACTGCATATGATGTTCATGAACTTTATCATTTTTGGTATCATGCATGGTAAAATCATGCTTGGGAATTTGGAGTATGCTACATGAATGTAACATACCTCAATTACATGATCTGGTTATCTCATAAAATAGTCTCTGCCCCATAGATCTGCACCACACAGTGCAAAATGCTTTTGTCTATATGGACAAAAGTATTGGGACATGCCTTTTTTCAGGGTTTGGGCTAGCCCCCTTACTTCAAGAGAGGGGCAACCTTAATGCTTCAGTCTACCAAGACATTTACCAGGCTTCCAAATATTGTGGGCGCAGTTTGCCGAAGGCCCTTTTCTATTCCTGCTTGACTGTGCCCCAGTGCCCACAGAAAAGTTCATAAAGACATGGTTGGATGACTTGGGTGTGGAAGAACTTGACTGGCCCGCGTCAAGCCCTGACATCAGTGCCTGAGCTCATAAATGTTCTACAGAGTGAATAGGCACAAATTCCCACAGGAACACTCTAGAAGCCTTCCAAGAAGAAGCTGTTACAGCTGCACAGATGGATCAACACCATTTTAAAGTCCCTGTTGGTGTAATGGTCAGGCATCCCAGTACTTTTGTCCTTAAAGTGTATCTCTCTGGACAACTAACAAATCAGCTCCATCGGACTCAGAAAAGGTCAGTTCTGGGACTGTCTCCTCCCATTCCTTAATGGTATAAATATGACCCTTCCTTAGTGATATAAATCTGAAACAATTGAACTTGACTTACACAGTTCCAGGTGCTCTGACCATCAACTTCTGATTCCAGTTTTGTGCTCCTGATCTCTGACTGCTCTTCTGGACTTTCAGTCTGATGTTTGCTAGTAGAGAAGCAGACTTGACTGATATGGCCAGGCCACTCAGTCACTGGGCGCAATTCGAATATAATCTTGAATTTTACTGTAAAATGTCTCTGTCTACTTTCTCCGAAGTTCGCATGCCAGTCTATCTTAACAAATGTCTTGTTAAATATGTCTACAACTTGATCTCAGAATCTGTCAGTGTTGTTTGCCTGTTTAAACACTGACATCGTCTGAATCATTCAGGTCTGTGCTCTTTCACTTCATCAAGTGTCAATTTAATCTTTTGCCATTTAGTTGTTCCTGTTACATTATTGTTTTATTTACATGGGTTTGTATCTAATTTATCCTATTATATATTTTATCTTAATTTTTAAAGTTGGTGTCTGTGTGTTTTTTAATCACGAGCAACCCTTTCCTGCACTAATAGCCTCCTCTGCGATAGCTAGTACTGATTTTGGAAAGTCCATTTTGGAACAAAAACGCCGCTCCAGCACTTCATCAAGGTGGGTTGAGCTTCATCATTCAAGTGAACGTACAAGGGGTCTTCGAGTTATGCCACGGATCCGTTCCTTTGACAGTGATGTAAGCTGAGTGAGCGTCGTAAACTGGAATTGTCGCATGTCGAGACTTATAACTCGACAACCCGCTGTAGTTCTGTTGTACATCCCAGTGCTGGGGGCTTAGCCCTTGAGTCAAGCCCCTTATTAGGCCCATGAGCTGATGATCTCCAACAAAGACAAAACCTTTGCATAAAACATCAATAAGCGTGTATCTTAAGTTGTCTTAAGATAAAGTGTAAAGTGTCTATTTTTCACACATGAACACAAACCAGCACACAGTGAACAGTGCAAAACTTGTACTCTACATTTAACCTATTCACCCAAGTGAAGCAACAGGCAAAAACCTACAGGCCGATAGATAGATAGATAGACAGACATAGATTGAGAGATAGATGGATAAGATAGTTTACATAAGATGGTTTATGCGACTGACCACTGGACTATAGGATTACTTTGTAGTCCAGGATTCCTGTCTGGCATCCCAGAATGTCCCATTCAGAATTCACTATTTGCAAACCTCCGCACTGCAGGCGGCAGTAATCCACCAACTGACGTTCAGACCACCAAAAATCCCAAAAAGAGGCAGTGGGAGAAGTGGCAGGAGTCTGTGTTTACTCCCGGTCTGCCAGGCTTCGTTATTTTGCACACAGGAGTGGTGGTCGTTTGAACATTTGCAACATTAACATCTACGCTCTGGAATACTGTTTTACTCTCTAATAGTGTGAGTTTTATTTACTGTTCTTCAGATGTTGTTCTTGCTCTTTAACATTTTCCCTTTAAAGTATAATCGATTAACCAAGACAGGGTTGTGATCTGAGGTCTGCTTTGTGCTAGAAGTACAAAGCTAATCAAGATAACCAGTAAATGAAGCATCAACTGGTTAAACTGGAGCTCTTGTGAGACCCCAACTTAGACCCCCCCCCCAGTGTAAAGCTATTAAATCTTGGAACAGGTTTTGGCTGATTGATTGGAATCAGTGAGTGAGTTGGTTATTAAATTTAACTTCGTTTTCATTAATCTATACATTTGTGTTGGTGATTAGTTGTAATTGATAACTTACTGAGTCAATAATCTTGTGTGTAAACGTGTGTGCATGTGTTTAAAGCATCATAAAAGCACAAATACTTGTGATGCGCTTTAAGTCCGTATAATAAACAAGTGAAGCATGCAAATTATGATATTTTAGGAAAGGAGAAACATCACCAATTGTGTTCTTTTTCCTCAGGTCCTTTGTAGCTGTCCTCTGCTGTGACTTCAACCAGACTTTTTATTCAGGAAAATACAGTACCAGTCAAACGTTTTAGTCCTCTCTTTTACTATAAACCTGTATATAATAATTTAATTTCATTGTGTGCATCTATCTGAATAGGCCATCAGAAGTGAGTTGCACTTGTGCGGCAAAAAGTATTATAAAATTCAGTGAAAGAGATTTCTCTCTGAAGCCAGATTAGTTTGTCGGGTGTAACAGCGTTGAAGCACTAACCTACATGTCTTTGATAAATTTCCTTCAAGTTAACCAGCATCTTAAAATATTAACCTTTTGTTAGCAGTAATTATAAGGGGGTGGGGGTAGTTTTGGAGGGACTGCAGTAAATATAGGTATTATAAGCACAGTATTTGTAATGTTCCTAATTCTTAATTTCTGAATGTAAAGGAAAAGAAAATGGCAAAACACGCTCAGCTAAGCAGGGAAAAAAGAGAGTCTATAGTCATTTTGAGAAACGAGGGTCGATCTTTAAGGAAAATAGCAAAACTATTGAAGGTGTCTGTAAATGCGGTGTCTAGGACCATCAAACGGATTGAAGAAACTGGTACTCATGAGGACCGAGCAAGGTCGGGCAGGCCAAAGGCGACATCAGAAACGGAGAACAGGTTTATACAACTCATGAGTGAACAAAATGGTGATTTAACTGCCTCTCAAATACAAGCACAGCTAAATGCTACGAGAACATCAGATGTCTCAATATCAACAGTCCAGAGAAGACTGCGTGAAGCTGGCTTAGCCAGGGGGCAGAAAATCCGAAAGGCTCCTTCAGCCCAAAACAGCACAGAAACTAAAAAACAGAGGAGTTCTTCTCTCAAGTCTTAAGAAATATTTAGCACTACCACAGGGGTGTCCAGTCTCAGTAAGGGCCAGTGTGGTTGGAGTGCAGTATAAGAGGAGCACACATGATTTTTTGAAGAATGAGACCAATTAAAGAAGTGTGATCATTTGAGCCTTTGCTTATTTAGAATAAAAACACACTGCCCTTTGCAGATGAGGTTGGACACCCTTTGTCTATCTTATGCTGTACCAATCAAAAGTTTGGACACACGTGATGTAATAAATGGTTTTCATGAAGACATTTACATCTACAGATGTGCTTAAATTCTTGTAAGTCACATAATGAGTCCATGTATAAAAATGAGTAGTAATACAGAGTTTTTATTTAAGTGTTTTGAAGTTACTGCTTAATTCCATGTTTTGTGTTCTGGTGTGTCTACATTTTTGGCCAGTTCTGTGTTTATAAGACATACAGAGGGTATGGAAGAGCAGGAGTCCAACAGATGCAGTTCCTTGCCATGGTCTATGGTTGGCTTGCTGGTCTAAGAGTTGGTCATCTTAATTCATGATGCTTAGTTTGATGGGAATTTCAGTAAGCTTTCCTATCATACCTTACAGTTTCACCATTTCATCAGTCCTTTATTCTTCAGCATGGTAACAACCATCAGCACAGCTCAGGATTAAGTTTTTTCTGTCTTGCAAAGAAAAGAAAAGAAATATTACTAAAACTACATTACCTCTACCTAAGGCTTTCATGACAGCTGATATGAACCTACAATAATGTTTATACAGGCTTATGTAGGTGTCATGTAGCCTTTTGAATGGTGCCCTTCATCAAAGTGTTATTTACATGCCTGGTCTCCAGATCTCAGAACCATAGAACTTAACAGAATGTGTTTCCGAATCTAAGAATTGAGAGTACTGAACACTATTGTCATACCTCATGATTTATTTGAGTATTTGCCAAAAATAATGACTTTTGAACATAATTATTTGTTAGCAAGTGAACTTTTGCCTGGTACTGTAAATCAATGACCCCTTGAAATAGTCACATCTTTAAGTTCATGCTTAGGCCATGCTATTGCGGGGTCTGATAATGTCTCCAGGGAATGTCTTCTGGAAAGCTGCAAAGGTGAGATTAATTAAACTACCTTTAATATATTAGTTATTAATATATTAGTTATTAATTAAAATGAATTATTTAATATCTGCATTAGATCTGTCAGCCACAATTACAGTAACACATTCTTTGAATTGTTTGTTCATAGAAAGAATTGTGTGTGCACTACAATAATGTGCTTTTATTCTCCTTCCCTCTTCTGAAAGCTTTCAGAAGTTTGGACTGAATGGCAGAGTGAATTGGGCTCATTGGTTCCTGAGATTCTGATGACTCTTCGAGGAACTCATCACCTCATCACACATACTTGGAAGTCCCATATAAAGCCTGGTTCCTGGTACATTCTTGGTAGTATTCTGTCTGCACTCCTCTTTTGCTGTTCTCCAGTTCCTTCCTCTTCTTGTGTAGAAGAACAGGCTAATGACAGTGGAGCAGAATGGGACTGCTGTTATTTGAAGCAAGCTGTTATTTGGATCAGACAGAATACGCAGAGCAGAAGGCTCTGTTTTCAGAGTTTGGAGTTGAAGCAGAGGATATGGAGACTGTAGGAGGAAACTGCCTCTGAGGCAGAAACGATGGACACAGTTCATAAAGAGTCGAGTGTTGAGGCAAGCCTTAGAGTGGATTAGAAAATTGGTATGAAAATTACATTTTTGAAAGTTTAATGAGATTGCATTGTTTAAAGTGCATACTTCATAGTATTTACCATGTTATACTTTTTGTGTGTGGATGGTCTTTGTGAACAAAGTGCAAAATACATCCAACAGTCAACGATTTCTCGTCATTCACCCGGTCACATTTGATGTGCAGATAATGCGTGAAAACCACACAAAAAACAGAAGTGTTTTTTGCTCTCAATTGTTTTTTTTTCTTTTTCTGAACATTCAGCATATGAGAGTTTGATTTTTCAGAATTTTCATTTAAGTTTCCCTACACACCCTTTCCTCCCCCACCAGGAAAAGAAAAATGGTTTGTAGATGCCAAGTTTTAAGTTTCAAGCATTCACTCCTGCTACCCCTGAAGCTGTTTGAATGTGAAGACCGCAACAGCATCATGGCAAAGGGAGGATACTTTGAGAAATCTAAATTATGTTTGACACTTGTGTCATTGCACAGTGCCATAGGTAATATTTCCCTAGTTTTGTAGTGATGTTTGAGCCAGGCCCCTTCCAGTGAAGGGCAATCTTAATGCTTCAGTATACCAAGACATTTTGGGCAACGCCTTTGGACACAGTTTGAGGAAGAACCTTTTCTATTCCAGCATGACTGTGCCCCAGTTTTACAGAGCATGGTCAGTAAAGACATGGTTGGATGAGTTTGTTGTGGAAGAACTTGACTGACCCACACAGAGCCCAGACCTCAACCCCATCAAACACCTTTGGGATGGAGATTGTGAGCCAGGCCTTCTCGTCCAGCATCAGTGCCTGAGCTCATAAATGCCCTACAGAATGAATGGGTACAAATTCCCACAGAAACACTACAGAATATTGCGAAAAGCCTTCAGAGAAGATCAGTGTATTTGAATGCAGTGTCATTAAGGTCCCCGTTGGTGTTATGATCAGGCGTCCCAATACTTCTGTTCACTTAGTGTATATTTTCTCCCTTCTTATGGGATGTTTTTGGCTTGAAGAACTTTTTTTTTTTTTTACATGTTTCTAAAACAGTGTTTCCATGAAAAGACATTGGTGTCGCTCCTGGAATCTTCCAGCTTGGAGGTCCATCCAGATCTTCCTGTAAAAAAAAAAAAAAAAAAAATCCTTGCCAGGGCCAGTGAGTTGTGCCTCCTGGTGTATGCTGCTCTTAACTGCAGCCTGCTGCTTGCTACTAGGTGGTCAGTTTTCAAGGGGCTTCTTTGTACAGTCTGTACCGCGGATGCTGTCTGGAATAGTACCCCCACTTCAGTCAGTCCATTCCTAAGTGCTTGTACTGCCCTTAAATCCTGTCTGTTTCAGCCACTGGTTAAATTTTCCCAATCCTACAAAGATTATTTATACTTTACATGGAAAAACAATACTAGTTAAGACTAAAATGATGTTAGACATTCTGCTGGCAAGCTCTGTTATATGCTCTGGTGTCTTTAAAAATCCCCCAACCTTTGATGCTTAAATTTTCTTTCCCAAAGCACAGTTGTTTACTGTCTCTGTTTACCTTTGAGTCATAGCACACACATTTGACCTTTTCAGTAATGAATTTGAAACAGAAACTAACAAAAATGAAATACCCATAGCTGCTGCAGACTTTGTTCCTAAGCTCCTTTGCTGTTTTGATTCTAAAAAGAATCACTTTTTAAATCCATGTAGATGTGCAGGGTTGAAAGCTTTGCATATTACTGACATTTTCTTGTCTTACCGGTATCAGCAGTGAACAAGTTTTGAGTTTGTGGATGTTTTTTAAAATCACATCTAAGAATCCGTTCCAAAGCAGTGGAGACTGGAGTCAGATCTGTAATCCAATTCAGTTTTCCTGGAACACCATTACTCTCATAATGCAAGGTCTGTAGTTGTACATTTCTGACATGCACTCAACCCTGCAGCTTCTGTGCATAATTACAGAGAGAGGGCCAGAATAATTTATTTAGTGGACCTTCCCATACAAAAATGTAATATATTGGAAATATGTTCTAATTGCATTTTGGAACTGACATTATATTCCATTTGGATTTGGTGGATTTAGCACCAAAAGTTTCAATGTTACACAGTCTAAGCCTTCTATATAAAAAGGATCAATCACCATTTGCGTCTTTTTCCACCCATTTCACATGAATGTCACACAAGGCAGAATCTACTGGAACTATGCGGCAGGAGAGATTAGTGGTTGATGTAGCATAATGGGTATTACTGGTACACCCCCTTAAAGGACCCATATCCCACATTTTTTATTCTATTTCCATTTATAATTTTTTTTGCATTTATATGTATCAAAAACATTTTCTTTACGACCATTTTCCAACTTTATTACTTCGAATTTTTGTTATTGTGCCTGTAAGACTGATATTTGTAAATAACTTCTGTTTCTAATTGGTTGTCCTGCATGGTGCCTCATTTTAAAAAGTGAATAGATGGGGATAAACTGATATAGGCTGAATGAGTAGATACTGTATATGTAAATGCATTTTGTAACATCACAAAAAAGTACATTTAAAACAGACCATTTTTGTGTTCATATGTGGACCGTATGGACTGAAGAGAGTGAACAGTACATTGTGAAACGTTGACGGTATTCACATATTATATGAAACTCTTTATTTTTAAAAAGCAAGGACAAATCTGTTTCCTGTGATATGGACCCTTCAATGTACGCCTGAATTCTTTACCACCAAAGTGTGAACCTTCTAGCTTTTACAGGATTCAGACCTCCTGACTAAGCCTAGAGCTAGAGTTGGTCATGCAAACTAAGCATACCTGAAATATAACAGTGCACTAAAGCTTGAACTGAACTGAAAGTCCTCTACTACACGAATGCCTGTAAAATTCCAACATCATTCCATTGAAAATATCAAGTGCATAGTATGCAGCAGCAAAAATGACACTCTTAAGTGCTATAAATTCTGGTTTCCCTTTGAGCTGGCTAGGCTGCATATCTGTGGGGCACTAACATGTTAGGGCCAAAAATGCTTCCATTACATGGAGGTAAAAAATGCCTCAGATGTTGAATATAGTAATGATATTAAATTTAGATATTGAGCTCAGCTTATCACAGCTGGGGCAATCCATACTGAAATATGCCTTCACATGACTTCAGTCATTACAGTTACATTTCAGACAGAACATACAAAGTGTGCAAAACTGTTCTCATGAAGACTTCACAAAGCAGTTCTTCCACACTCTTCTATACCAATAGAGAGTGTGCTGTAGGACACAATGGTGATGATGTAGCATATTATTTGCAAACTGCCATAAACATGCATCTTATTAAGACAATTCTATGTATCTATAAGCAATACAGAAAAATAAAGTACTTGAGTTATCATTGTGTTACAAAACACTGTTGTTATTATTATTGTTACTACCCACTTGCAGAGTACATGTGAGCACTGCCAGGCATTAGCTCAGGTGTCTTTAAACACCTAAAAGACTTTCGTCCCAGTCTTTAAGTTCATTTAAACTTGTACTTTTCCTCTTCAGCAAAATTGTGGTGAATGTGTGGGTGCAACAGTATCAGGGGCAATACTTCAAGTTAGCCATGCAAAACCATGTCAATGCAAATTCGGCCGATCACCTTCACAAAATACGTGTGACCAGTGTCTGAAGAAGTGTTTTGAGGGGAACGTTCGCATGTTTTCTCATTGGAGAGTGCATTTTCCACATGTTGTCTCATCATCCTGTTCTTCATTTACTGCAAAATAGAATTCAAAATGACAGTTCATATGGCATAGAGCACGCCTACGCAGCACACAAATTGGATGAAAATCAAGCAATAAAGTTATAAAACCAAAGTGTTACACTTATAATGGCCAGGTGAAAAAAAATACATTCAAAATAGGTTGCTTTAAAATATACTCACTGTATGGACAGTTTACATAAGTTTACATATTATACCATAACTAAACATCAAAAAGTAAAGAGAATACCAATATTACTAAAGAGGAAAGTAAACTCACATTTCACAGGTAGAAATGGACTTCCTTCATTCTGTGCCACCATTTCCTCCACTTTTAGCAGAAGATCAGAGACTTGTTCTTTGCCTCTGGCAGCATTGGTGCTGTCTAGTACATGATAGTAGTTCAAGCAGTGCGCCATTAGACTCAGCAGCTGTCCACCATTCCTTTGGATCTGCTCCTCAATTGGTGTTGCACCCAGCCAGTCACCACAGGAGAACAGTACCATCGTGTGAAGAGACACCTCCTCACCAAACATCTCCAGGTGGTTCTCTAGAGCGCGCCTCTTTCTGGAGGTGAGGGTAGAGATGACAGGAATGACCAGTAGGAGAGCATGTGGACCCGGGTGAAGTAGGCCAGCTCCTCGTTTGATTTCCCTTCTAATGTGAGCTGGGGTCCGTTGGACAGAAAACCAGTCCCATCCTGGGGTGTCCACGACTGTGACGCGGCGGCCGCTGACATGTGCCTGGCAGCGGAGGGAGATTTCGGTTTTTCGGCCCGACTCAAACTTGCGTCCTCCCAAGATCATGTTTCCTGCTGAACTCTTTCCCGCTCCTTGCCAGCCCACTAACAACATTCGTAACTCTGAGAGAAAGAGATGAAAGGGCATAAAAAAAATCAGGAGGTAAGCATAGAGGCAGAAAAATCAGAGAGACAAATAAAGAAATAGCGAGGGAGAGAGAGAGAGAGAGAGAGAGAGAGATTACAGGTTCAGAGTACATGAATCAGCAATGCTTTCTAGATTTATTTTATTCTAGACTAGTGCCTGATTCCAGAACTGGAAGGCTGGAGTCCAGAGCAATTTCCTTGCACAAATTAACTAATACAGTCATTCATTCAATCATTCAAACTTCATTACTGAATGAATATTGGACTCTTGCAACAGTGCATGCTGATATATGTAATTATCTTATTTGATGTTAAAACATTATCATTATGTGCAATATCTTATAATGTGCAATAGTCTTAACATGTGCAGTATCATGCCGTTTTCTTATTGGGTGCTAAATCATTTCTTTACATGCAATATCGTATTACAATGATGTGCAATAATCTTACAGAGTGAATCAGAATCATTATTGATCCCGGAGAAAATTGCTCAATACGAAGGCGAGACACGGAGCAGTCACAGCATGCTGCAGCAGACTTGTGCCTGCACACTCTCGAAATATCACTTATGTCAACATTACTTATGTCAATATACTACTGATCTCTATTATGTGCAAAATGCAGTTACTGATCTCCTACTGAACAAAACGGTGTGTAAAAGTAAGGTGTGCCTTAAACGGTTCCCTCATTTGCTGGACACCAGCCCTTCAGGCCCACAGCTGTAACCCTAGAGAAAACTGAGATGGCCTCACCTCTTGGTGGTGATCTAAATATCGTCAACACCTCTGCATCACCAGTCGTCATCCAATTTCGCTCATCTCCTCTCTGGATCTGTACAGGCCAGGAGGCCTGAATACTCTCATTGATCACAAAGAATGAGCCCTCGTTCTCCTGTACCATCTCTTCCAGTTTTTCCAGCAGTTCCCTAACCTGTAAGGGAGGACAGTATGAACTAATTTTTTTATTTCTGAAAAATAGAACACTATAGGGAGTGCAATACCATAAATGACATTACAGCTGTGATTCGGTCAAAGGCACAAACCAAAGGTGAGTAGATCGCATCTGTGTTAATTATTACAATGCATAAACTTTTTACAAAATAAAGAAAAAAGTAAAGCAAAGAAGCTCAGAATTATATTTATTCCTCCCACTATATAGCTCTGACAATAGATAGAATGTTTCTCAACCAATCAGACTGTTCGGTCAAACTAATAATTGTATAAATCCCACAGCATTATAACTGTTGACAGCTCAGCATGGTCATATAGTTTTTTGTGAACGTTTTTTTCCCCAGGTGATGCATTTTTTAATTTAGCTCAGATTAATAATGTCTATCATTTTTAATTAATTTTAATTCAACCTCATTCTTTTTTCTATTAAAACTCCACATTCAGTGTAGCTGTTTTGTCTTTAGTAAGTTTATGCTGGAAACAGCAAGGTTACATTTATGCAATGGCAAATTATCCAATCAAATCCCATAGGGGGTTGGAATTAGCATTATTGATTATATATATATATATATATATTTTTTTTTTTTTTTTTTTTTACTCTTTTTCTTGATTATGTTTTGATATGTAAGGCTTAAGCTGTAGACCTCACTCGAACAGTTAAGGTTCACCACTGATACTTGATATACTTCTGAACACTGAACATTCTTATATTGGTAACTAACCTGTGTACCATTCTCAGAGCAGGTGTTATCCAGAGCATGGTATCTATTCCCACACCTCTCCACTAGTCTCTGGAGTGCTGTTCCTCCTTCTGCAATAAATTCTTCCACACCATTGCCCCACAGCCGGTCTGCTCCAGTGAACAGTACCATGGAGTATTTCCATACATGCATCCCGGCTCGCTCAAGCCGTTCCAGCATCCCTTGTCTGTGCTGTTCAGTGAAAGGCTCTCCAATGGGTACCACCAGAAGCAGAACATGCACACCTGGATAGCACAGGTGTCTGATGAGGGCAGACGTAGAGTTCTGTTCATCTAGTCTCTCTGCTACCATGTCCCCACCCTCCATGCTCCACCCCGGAGTGTCCACCAGCAGAAGCTGCCCGCAGTCAAGTGTCTTTGTGCAAAGTGAGGCTTCTTTTGTGGGCTGCTTGGCAGGGCCCTCCCCTTGGCCAGTGATAGTGATGCATGATGAGGTCTTTCCAGAACCCCGGTAACCCAGCAGAAGGACATGCCTCTTCAGCAAACAGGGTGACTCTTCAGAGTGTGTGAAAGAAAGGAGGCAAGGACAGGGAAACAGAAGTTTAATAGCCGGAGAGTGTTTCAAGGAGCTTGATTAATAGACATGTGGAGAGCAGAGTCCCACACAATTCTTAACACCATGTATTCAAGTCAGATAATGATGCTGAAGTCCCTGTTTAACCCATGCAAGTAGCACAATTACGCAAGAGGAGGTGTCAGAAGTATAGACATCAAACAGTTGTCATTTTATACTGTTATAATTAAATAGTTATACTAGTTATATTATACTAGTTATTGTTGTCTATGCAATTTTGCCACATTTTTCAGGCTTGATCGATACAGAATGTAAAGTATAAAGTAAAAGAAGCATTTAAAGACTACAGTGTAGTGGTTAATCCAAATGTTAAAATTTACTTAACTGAACTGCAAGGGCCAGTTCGTGGGGTCATATTTTAGTTCCTGACCCTCATATCACACAGGCTTTATAAAGGAAACCAAATATTGACTGAACACTGTGTATTAATAATAGTACCTGAATAATAAGCCAGCACTTTAAACAGTCAAGCCCATTCTCATGCATAACTAGTCTGCTGGACACAAAGTTTCTGTTCCCCTACACCAGAACTACACTTTCTGCATGTGTTTCTAGTGCCAGCTTCATTGGCCACGTAACAGGACCTCAGGCTTGCAGTGGACAGAGAAGATGTCATGCTGATGCAGGACAATTTAAACCCTGTGGTCTGGTCTTAGTCATTTTGTAGCAGATCCTAAATGGTCCTAAAACAGCATGTCTTCTCTGAGATGTGATGTACAAAGAAACACCCTGAGACAGAGAAAGTGGTGAGTGTGTGTGTGTGTGTGTGTGTGTGTGTGTGTGGGTGTGACAGTCAGACATGCACACACACTCTCATGAAGCAGCAGAGCAAAGGTAATGTTTGTGTAGCCACTTACCAGTCTTGAAGCTGGAGGAAACCGTAGCCATCTTGTGTCGGGCTGCAGTTTCTCTCTGTCTCCCCCCTCCTGCACTTTTTTTCATGTTTTCTCTCTCTCCCTCCCTCTCTCTCTCTCTCTCTCTCTCTCTCTCTCTATCCCTCCCTCTCTCTCTCTCTCCCCTCCTCTCCTGCTTCGCTTTTGTTCTGCTCTTCCTGTGTACAGACTGGAAGAAGCCCCCCCCCCACTCACACCCAATTCTGTAGAATCCAGAATGTAGAGGAAATCACATGCTGCAGCCAAAAACGTAACGGGCCATGAAACAAGTTATTGTGAGAGGTAAAAAAGAGAGCATAGTCTCAGGTTGACATCACAACTATTTTCTTGTCATACATTTCCGTGCAGCACAGTGGATTAAACCTCCTGAAGCACAGCTTTACTGGAGCTCTATGGACCGGCACAGAGGGGCGTGTTTCACTGCTGAAAAGCTCGACAGTGATTGGATAAATGCACCAAAATCGTCACTTCCTGGGAAGCTCAGCTTCTCGAGCAGCGGGCGGGCCAGGACGCTGGGCTGCTGCGTGATGATTGGAGGAGCTGTCTAAAAGGTGGAACCCCTTTTTGATTGACAGCATGTTTTAAATTAACACTGATGTTTTTTTGCTGGTGAAATAAACCATTTCCATTTGTACATATCATTCTTTAACTAAAAACGTAATTACAGCGTTCTTGAGGTTGCTCCTTGTTTCATATCATTAAAGGAGCTCTTGGAAAGGGAAACCAGCCAGCTAGCAAGCTGTGCAACATTATTGTTATTGTAATATTGTTATTTTGGCAAAGCCATTTAATAATCTTCCTTACGACGAGAGACTCAAAATTAAACAACAGGGCAGACCAACGCATGGTTTTTGGTGCAAAAATCAGGGGAAAACAACAGGTCTTTTCAGCTCTCCTAAAATGACCAGGTGAACTGGCTGACTGGAGTGTTAAGTCTGGGCAGGGTCGCTGAACATTCAGTTGGCAAAACATACTGAAACAAAAAAACGGTCTTTCTGAAGCGTCTAATTGATGTGACTTCCCTGCTGGCCGCCAGGAGCTGGCATTCAGGGGTCATGATGGGAGCAGTGAATCAGCAAATACTGGGAATTACAGGGACTTTACAAAAACATGAGCTAAATATGACTCTGTCTCGGCCACATAATTTCAGTCATCAGCTGTGTTTTCTGGTATGTCCCACTGAAGGAATTTGAATAACAAATTTCATGATGTAGGCCTAAAATGAGCGTCCCCTGTTTGAAAAACAAGCAGCCGCCACTGATCCAGCCATGCCTTAATGGACCTAGGCATGCACATATGGTCATGCTGGAATAGAAAAGGTTCTTCCCCAAACTGTGTCCACAAAGTTGGAAGCATGGCATTATTCAAAATGTCTTGGTATGCTAAAGCATTAAGATTGCTCTTCACTGGAAGTAAGGGGCCTAACCTAAACCCTGAAAAAACAGGTTTGTCCCAATACTTTTGTCCATATAGTGTCCTGTTTTCATTATTAAAATGGTTTAATTACGTCTGGCTGGTTGATAGGTGGCAGTAGTGCTTCGAAGCACTGAAAGTACTCCCTTCGAAATGGGGAAAACAAGAAGACAGCAAATGGGGTTCGGAGTTACTGCAGGCTCTCTTTTCCTGATCAGTTAGGGGAGACATAAACGTGCTTTCCTCGCTTTTCCTGATCGGTTTAGAGAGATACAGAAACATACTCTCCTCTCTTTTCCAGGTGCTTGAATTTGTCCCGCTGCTGAAGGATGGAGGGGTCCGTAGATGAGTTTATGAAATATCGCTCCCCTCTGGTGTCCAGATATGCCAGCAAGGAAATGTCTTTTAACTTCAGCGAGAGGAAAAAATTCACCACCTGGAGAAAACTCTGGATATTCCTAGCGAAGGCTGAGAAGGTGCTTTAAGATTTTATCCTTTTGTTGACCATTTTTCCTGATATTTGTGTAGAAACGTTGCTTATTGGTATTTATGGTTGTGGTACACTTTCTCTGGGCACTAACTTTTCTGAAGTCCTCGACCTTCAGCAAGTTGTGCATCTCAAGTTGCCAACTACTATTAATAGTTTTTGTGGGGGTCCAGCATGTGCAGTCATAGGCTTTCGAAATAGTAAACTTGTTCACGTGACTTTTTGCATTTTATGTATTGGGTTATTTGCTTGAGTCTTTCTTGCAGTTTGGTCTTGGTGCAGTTCAGAGAGACACCTGAAAAGCAATACTGAATGGTTTACAAAAATCAATATCATCAATGAACTATCATCAGCAAAAAAGAATAGGCACCCCCGTAGACCCACGACAGCTCTTTTCTGGGGGTTAAAATCTGAATTGGTTAGAACCTTCCAACCTTCTGTTATTTTAGTAAGAACACATTTACAGGCTATGAAGTAAGCTGCGGTCATTGTGCTGCTCAGGGTAATGAAGCATTCAGTCCAAAGTCCATTTGTGATTAAATGTGCATCCCTCTGGTTTCTAGTGTACTGCTAGTTTTAATCGCTGCTGCTTACATACAGTTACTTGACATGACAGCATGTTTGTAGTATGACCATGAGGATTTGGCTTTAGTGCCAGTATTGAGTGTAATGCATCATTAAACAACATCAGGCAAACATTCAGATCTGGGACTTTTCTAACACAGTCCGGATTTTCTTGGACCCTGCTCTTATTTTATTACATGACAGCTCAGTCTCCAAATGAGAATGTGTAAAAATGGGATACTTAGTATAAATACAGCTTTTGGCTTAGTGCTGGGCAGGCTAGCACAAATAGATGCAGTCTCTTCTTGATATTACTAGAAAAGGACTTCGAAAGTGTGTAAGGTACCTGCCATTTTGCTACAGAAAGATGCAATAACTATAATTTAAATCCTCCTTAGTTCAACATTTTCATTATTATCTTTGTTGTTTTGATTATTTTTATTTTTGCTATCCCTTGAGCTTTTAGTACGGTATAGATTTAAAGTAGATTGTATTAGATTTTATTAAGATATTAGCTTTATTATTAATGTCATCCTTGTAGCCTTTATTAGTGTTTAATTAGATTTGATTTTTTATTTTTTTATTGATTTCATGAGGTGGGAAATCGGGGTGGAACAAGGGGTGTATTAGAACATTTGGCGTTCATTGTACATTGTACTTTTGTACAGTTGCATCTGTCATGTGAAATAGAAAACAGTGAATTACTTAACACACCGTACCTGACCTGTTTGGTAACTGTCTTCAGCAGTCCATGGTTAGCTGGTTCTGGTGTGTGAAATTTTGGTCAGAGGTGAAACATGTGGGAAGTTAGAGCAGTTATTCATCCTTCATGTGAAATCACGGTACAGATTTTTAAACAAAGATTTGCTCAGTGTTGAATGGCCATTTTGTGCGAATACTTTATTGGACGTTTTAGTTAGTCTTTGACTGCGGTGCTGCTGATCTCATCTGTAGGTCACTGATGACTTTAAGTTCTAAAATGAAGACTGCACTGCACTTCATTAAGGCAGCATAAAATGTTAAGTGACCTTGGGATTCTTGTCACATGCATAACCTCCTCTTATCTGTTAGAGAAACTGCTGAACAGAGACTGGGTTTTGTTTACCACACTGCTAAATTTGGAGGCAACTGTAATCTAATTGTCAATACACAATGAGGATTAGATTTAGCGTTTAGCAGAGGATACAAAGTCTTTCAGTGTGTGTGTGTGTGTGTGTGTGTGTGTGTGTGTGTGTGTGTGTGTGTGTGTGTGTGTGTGTGTGTGTGTGTGTGAGTCTGTGCGCCTGCACGCGAGTGCATCACTCATTATTGACCAGTTCTAAGGATACACAGATGAATATATGATGCAAAGAGATTGTTGTATGTGTGTGAGGAGGTTTAAAATAATGTTGCTGAAATGTGAGGGTAAGAATAGATTTGCCCTTTTCTGCCAGCACCACTAGTAATAAAGTACATGCAGTGAAACACCCCGGCACTGGTGTATGGAGGCAGAGTGTCTTGGTGTAACAAGAGACTTTTAGGCAGGAGTTATGATTCTAGTCCCATGTAGACCACTAGAGGTTATTTCAGTTTGTGTAACACACTGTCATTCCAGAGGTTAAATCTAGAGTGATTTGTTTCACTGTGTAATGCATGAGCTTGTGAATGTGATTTATACCTTAATTGTGATATATGAATGGAATGTGCATTTGATTTTCCTCTAAGCTAGGCAGTGGCAAAGAGTTTGTAATGTCTCTGACTACATGTTTATTTTCTAACAGAAGATATATATATATATATATATATATACACACACACACACACACACACACACACACATATCCATACATACACACATCTATATCTGTAGCAGCAAATCAGAAGATCTGCATCCAGACCAAACTGTGCAAGAAGGACTGGTGTGTATAACAAAACACATCATATGGACAAAAGTATTTGGGACTTTAAGGACATTGTATTCAAATACATAGACTTTAATATGAAGCTTCCACTCTTCTTGGAAGGTTTTCACAAGATTTTAGAGTGTTTCTGTGTCAATGCCCATTTATTCTGTAGAACATTTATGAGGTCAGACACTGATGTTGGACGAGAAGGCCTGACTCGTAATCTCTATTCCAGTTCATCCCAAAGGTGTGGGATGGGGTTGAGGTCAGGGCTCTGTGTGGGCCTGTCAAGTTCTTCCAAACCGAACTCCTCCAACCATGTCTTTATGGAGCTTGATTTGTGCACTGGGGCACAGTCATGCTGGAATAGAAAAGGTTCTTTCCCAAACTGTGTCCACAAATTTGGGAGCATTTTGTTGATTAAAATATCATGGTATACTGAAGCATTAAGATTGTCCTTCACTGGAAGTAAGGGGCCTAGCCCAAACCCTGAAACACAGGTGTGTCCCAATACTTTTGTCCATATAGTGTCTATCTCACCCCTTTTGTTAAATTGGGCTGTTCTGAAGTTATGATATTTGTGTAGTTTTGTGTACTGGTCACAATAATTTTTTATGTGACCAATTTTCCATCTCTGTCTCTGCAGGAGTTGGGACTGGCCATTACTGACGCTCAGGTGAGTGAGATGGAGGCTCATGTGGAGGACATCAACTTCGCCATGGCAGCTGAAGAGGAGCGAAAGCTTCGACACGACGTCATGGCCCACGTGCACACCTTCGCCAACTGCTGTCCTACTGCTGCTCCCATCATCCACCTGGGGGCCACTTCCTGTTACGTGGGGGACAACACGGTGAGGGGCAGAAATGAATGGACATGAAACTGAATGCACGTTGCCATATAATCCTTTGAGGAGGGAGTATAGTTACAGTGGGAAGGAATTTTCACATTGATGAGAAGACTTTAAAACACAGCTGATCTTTCATCTCATTAGGATCTGATTATGCTACGAGATGGATTCGACATCCTGCTGCCCAAAGTGAGTTTTCTTTCATATAATTCTGCATAAATCTGTCATTACGATTCTTACAACTTCACTCTTCTTTCCCACTTTCCTGTTGTAGCTGGCCCGTGTTATTGACAGATTGGCCAGATTTGCAGAGGAATATGCTCACCTGCCAACTCTGGGCTTCACCCACTATCAGTGAGGGTTTTTTGTTATTCTATCATTACGATGTACCTTTTACATGAAGTGACTCATGATTTATTTGATATGTTCTTTTTTTAACTTCTCCTACTCTCTCGCTCTGTATCTCTCTCTCGCTCTCTCGCTCTGTATCTCTCTCTCTCTCACTCTCTCGCTCTGGATCTCTCTCTCTCGCTCTCTCGCTCTGGATCTCTCTCTCTCGCTCTCTCGCTCTGGATCTCTCTCTCTCGCTCTCTCGCTCTGGATCTCTC
>JBBPCX010000028.1:9568474-9579160 GCA_037974365.1 Hydrocynus forskahlii | reverse complement strand
TGTGGTCACCACCTGCAGAACCACTCCTTTATTGGGGATGTCTTGCTAATTGCCTATAATTTCCACCTGTTGTCTATCCCATTTGCACAACAGCATGTGAAATTGATCAATCAGTGTTGCTTCCTAAGTGGACACTTTGATTTCACAGAAGTGTGATTGACTTCGAGTTACATTGTGTTGTTTAAATGTTCCCTTTATTTTTTTGAGCAGTGTATATCCATGATCCGTGTTTAGGCATTTCCCAGCACTCAACATGAGAAACCATATGAAACAACATGTCCTTTTTAATCAATGTTTTGCATCATTGTGGTCTGAAAAGGCACCAAATGAATTCATAACAACACATAATTAAGCTGGGTTTGACTATACCTGCCTCTCTCTTTCTCTCTCCAGCTCTGTGGATTGTGATTATAAGGTTCCAGCAGGTGAGGGATCTGGGCTGTGCGTCCCATGCGAACACATCCAGTCTCGTTCTCGGCTTCATCTCTGCAATAGGAATCTCCGTGCTGGGAAACTTCCAGGTAAACACTTGGTGTGTAGGCTTAAGTACACAACTGACCAAAAGGTAATTACTGTGTGTTAACACACCTACTCCAGTTCATCAAATTAAAACAGATTAAATGAATACTACTGGCTTTCATTCATCATACGCAACATTAGCATTATTTAATGAGCTGTTCCTTAAGGAATCAGTTAGCTGTTAGCTTACTATTTAAAAAACTTAGCAAGACATTTAAAAAACTATTTTTTGTTCAATATTACGTAAGAGGTTTAAGCAAAATCTCTTATTATGTTATCTCTTATTATGTTAATAATGGTTAACATAACTATCTAATCACTGTAAACATAATTATCTAACATAATTATATAACATAATTAATAACATAATTATCTAATCACTCTAAACTGATGGGAAATGTTGGAAAAGTGACCCCATACTTTTGGTCTGTGGTATTAGATATATGTATTAGGTGTCAGTGTAAAAGTCATTCAGTTATAAATGAGTGTCTCTCTCATCCTCAGCAATCAGTGGAGATGAAAGTTCACCTCCTCGGAGCATTCCTGGCGTTTTACGTGGGTTTGGCTTATTTCTGGGTTCAGGTGTGGCTCACCTATCGTGCTGAGCCATCACATGACAGGCAGTGGGCGGGACCTTTGCGGATCATCTTCTGTAGTCTTTGTACCGGCCTGATTCTTGCCAGTATCCTTTAAACATCAGTTGAACATGTAAAGCTGAATCATATGCACTGATTTGACTCCGTCTGTTGATATGAGTTGACTTGATTTTCTTAAACAAGGCTGACTTACACTTACTATTTCATTTTATTATTTTGCTTTTTCACTAACAAATCAAGTAATTGTCCATGTTTCACTCTTTGCAGTCCCATTATACACTGAATGGAGGTCACGGGATTAGTAATTGTGCGTTAAATTTCATTTCACGCTGACACACACACACACACACACACACACACACACACATACATGCATACTACTTTAACATCTCTCCTTGAACCTTAACTCTTGTGTCTCAGTGTCCGTGCTCCACAATATAGGCTTGCGATCGGAGGGTGCCATTTGTGAGTGGGCTGCAGTCATGGGCTTCTTCATCCTGTTTGGAATTTTCACTGCTGAGTTCCGGCACATCGACTTCCACAGACTGCATGTGCAGAGTGAGGGCTTCAGCAAAAGCAGCCCTGAGTTTCCAATGACTCAGGTTCATGCCTGACAAGATACACACACACATTTATGGTCGAGTGGGAGCATCAGCAAAAGTACAGACCAGAAGAGCTTTAATCAGTGCCCAAGACCCATACATCCCTTCCTGTTCTCATGAAAGTGTATAAATACATTTTTACAGCATGTGTCATAGATTCTTCAGAAAAAGGCCTTGTTTAAGATCTTTTTCATGGTTAAAGGGTCCACATCATGGATTTCTTCAAAATAAAGACAGTGTAATGAGGCAAAATACACGGGATCTAATCAGAACAGACTTATACAATTCTATGGGATAAACTGAGGTTAGAAAATTGACATATAAAAATGTCTGACTGTGTGACGTTAGTACACAAACAGGGACCTATATTGTATAATGTATAAATGTAGCCCATTTAACGTTAGCATAAATGATCAGAGGTGTTTAATGTATGAATCGGTTTTTCAGATATATCTATTTAAGCCCTATATACTAGATCTTTTGCAGAAGTTTTGGATTTGAGTGATCTGAGGGACAATGTTTCAGCTCTCAGGACATGGATGTACATCAGAAGTCAAGTGCTGTAATGGGGTTGTAACATTCATGCAGTGTTATTGTGTCCCCATTTTCTTTTTTCTAATGATCTGGATTACACCCATATTGTTTTTGGTGGAAAAACTTTAACACCACTATCCCACACTGAACCTTTCTTTTCTTTTTTTGATCTTTGTTGATGGCTCCGCTATTTCGCTGCGCCTTTTAAACTGTACGCACTAAGACCTTGCAATTAGTGTGCTGTCCTGAGTGCAGTTTGCATTTCTATGTGCAACCTTGACGTAATAGTTGCTTTAACTTTACATCCTCGTATATCCTGCGTTAGCTTTAAGTGTAAATTGTGCATGTACAACAAACAAACAAAAAAAGTATATATGTATTTATGTATGTATGTATGTTTCGCAGGTCTTGCAAAGGTAATGCAGCATGTCCACGAGATGCAAAGCATCTGGCCACTTTACATATCTCCCTTTAAATAAATAAATAAAATAATTATTTATTTATCAATCTATTGGAGCACGTTTATATATAGCTTCAGGTATAAAAAAACAATGAATAATTTACAATTGACAGTTTACTTTGGCCAAACTTGGGAGCATCCTCTATTGTCCAATCAACCTCGTTCTTTGACAACACCAGCAGGGGTTGTTTCGGGTCTGGCCTGTCCACTAGAGGGCCTAAATTGTAATCCTCTAGACAGACAGGAGGTGTGCAGTGAGTGGTCTTATCCGGCCCTCATTCTTACAATGGTGCAAAATATGCTGTCAAGGTTGCTCACATTCTAATGATGGTCTAATATACTAATATATTTGTGTGTATTTTTGGATAAATAGTGCGTGCTTTCTTAATGAAACTACGTCCTGGGCATGATTGGACTTCATGTTTACACATTTTTACACACAAATTTTTAGACGACACAGAGGTAAAATCTCAAGTCATGCAAATACCATAAAATATGAAAGTATATTATTCCTCAATACAGTATCATAATAAAACAAGTAATACAGAATCTGGACACTGTGTGTGTGTGTGTGTGTGCGCATGTGTGTGTGTGTGTGTGTATGACTCACCAAAAAAAAACAAATCAAGACAGACAGCAATTAAAAGAGCACTTTCATATATAAAAGCTCATTAATTTAGGAGCCCATAAATAATCAGTTAAGAAATAATTAACATACGAGAGAGGGTGTGAGAGCGAGAGAGAGAGTAGATTAATATAACAGCATAAAAGGCAAGAAATAGAGTAAAGACAATCAATAAGTGTTTTGAAGGTGAAGAAAAATGGTGAATGAAGGCTCCATTCCCAGAAACACATTTCACACGATGTGTTTCTTCTGTGAGAAATGAGCACAAATCCATTTTAAATAATGTATGACAGAAAGTCATAAAATCCCTTAATGCATGTGTAAACGAAGAAATCACCAACAGTTAGAAATTGTGGAAAACAGTGGAAACGTCTGAGGTTTACTTTAAAGTAAATGCCATATTAGTGAACTATGTTGTAATACCACTCTTTGCGAGTACAAAGTAAAATTACTGAATTATCTTGCACCCCTAGTGTTAATCACACAGTGCTGGTGTTCTAGGAAATAATTTAACACTGGCTCTGCTGTGTATAACTAATTCATTAAAAGGATGGGAACTAATTCTGGAGACACATATGCAATGATTTCAGTGAATAAGTGAGAAAAAATAAATACTTTTCAAACAAAACAGTCATTCTGGAGGAAGTGATGGTAGAATCAGTTGAAACAATTGTGAGTCCTTTTTAGATCCTTTTACTCAAGGAGGAGGACTTCACTCTGAATGAAATTTAAAAAGCATAAAATGCAATTAAACTTTTATATCTCTGTATATGCGGACATTACCATTTCTAAAATCATATGAGAGAGAGATTTTGACCTATTTGGCATTATCAGAATCAGAATCAGAATATCTTTAATGTCGTTGTAACAGGTACAACGAAATTAGGTGCAGTCCTTGCAGCGTCAGAGAATTATAAAAGGAAATACTGAATAAAATAAAATAGAATAAATAAATAAATAAATATATATATATATATATATATATATATATATATATGTATATATATGACCCAAATTACCTTAACTCTAACAAAGCTTTAGACTAAAACAGCAGTTATATATATATATATTGTTGCTCATACCATCTTTTGGAGATGCAAGGAAATTAGTTTTATATGACACTGGCGTCGTGCTGTAGATAAAAAGATATAATTTTTGTTTGACTTCCTTGGCCTTATAACCAGTTTTAGGCAGAGTAAAGGAATCATTATTCTCAAAACACTCCCTGTTGTTACTCTTCTCAAAAACCTGTATTATGTTTCAATACAAAATAAATATGTGACAACCAGCAGGACCTTTTGCTATTATGTAAATATTCACAAAAGTTGGAATGCAGGCATTTCCTTTTAGTACAAAACTCCTTATACAGTGTATGGAAGGTTTCAGGAGACCAATAAATAAGTGAGCACATTTTGGCAATAGGAGTGGAGTAGTGTACCATTGAGCCAGAGTGATTAGCTCTTCTTAAACAGATAAGATAAATCTTTATTAGTCCCACAAGTGGGAAATTTGCATTGTTACAGCAGAAAGTGGACAGTACAAAGGTAAGAGCAACAGAAAGTGGCAAAACAATAAATTAAAAGCTCTACAGCACAACAAGATAAAATGAAAAAGTAGATTTTATAACTAATACCAAAAAAATATAAACAAACATCTGTATGTGTATGCTAATGTATATGTCTGTATAAACTTATATATCGTCGCTGTCCGACGGAAACCTCATATGTCCAAAACGGCTCTTTTTCAGGAAACTCAACAAACTATGTATATTCTAAATAAATGAGTACTGTGTCATCAAAATTTGTATAACTATTTTCAACAATTTTTATTGGTTGATAATTTCTAAATTTTACAGACCCACCTGGAGACTAACAGTTCCAGTTTAAGCTTTGTCTCCTCGTTATTCACTATGACATGGTAGACTTGTCCAAATGTTACCTTTCACATATTCTCCACCATTGTCCAGCTTTCCAGAAGCCTGAGGCAAACTTGACCTTCTCCGAAGTGACACATAGGAGAAGCAGAGAACATTTATCACTCCACATTTCTGCATTTTTCCATAATTAGTAATGTACAGATGTCTTCACCGGCCATCAGAATAGCATAAGCATGTGCTTGTAAATTTTTTTTTTTTTGGCATAGTATTTGAGCATAGTTATAAAGAGACCATGCAGGTTAACTTGCAATGACACTCCATTCTCCATATCCTATTTCTGATCTAATTTCTACTTCATATTTTGTCCTTCTACTTTTTATGTATATAAGCAGCATAAATTAAAATGCGATTTTAAACCATCTATATTTTAGATTCCCAGTCTAAAAGTAAAAGTACAGATCACAAACCAGCGTTCAGTGTGTTTTCATGCTGCCTTTTATGTTGCCCTCAACACGGTCTGTAATGCTAGATTCTGAGGATAAGAATAAGTGCCTGAAATGTACCGTAAATGTGAAAAGGTCCTATATCTGTGCAGTCATTCTTATGAAATATGTACATAAAATATGTAAATATAAAAAATTTAATATTTAAATATTTTAAAATATTTAAAAAATCCAGTGGGAACTATTGGTCTTTGCAAAAAGTGGACACATGGGGGAGCCTGTGAAACAGAAAGAGGACTTCCACAGCACATGCCTGCATCTGCTAGAGGTTTGTTGGTCTGCAGCATCCTTTGTCCTGTGTCAGTGTGTGTGCGTTTTAAACCCATAACGCCACATAATTCAGCCTGATGGTTTTGATGTATCACATGGCTGGAGTTTAGTTGTAGTCTTTAACTAACTGCAGCTCATCAAGGTTTTCAGTGGCATCTGAATATTTAGGCTCGGTGAGTTTGAACTAAACACTGGAGGGTGCTAGATCTACACTGATGGTCATGGGCACCTGTGATTGGATTCTAAAGGTGCTGGCAACATTTTATTTGCTTTGTTCTGGTAAATCTAAGACGTGTCTTAAATTTGAGGAAGCAGCTGAGGTGAGCTGCATTTCTTGAACCTTATGGCACTGAAGGACTGTCACGTTTTGTTAGATCCTTCGAATGTGGGTGAAAAAGGCACCCTTAGTTTCCGAGAGCTCATGTGAATCCTTTCAGTCATCCACAGTCCATCAACTGTTGAGGCATTGTGGCGTATGAATAAAATACACAGTATGGGTATGAGTAACGTACACAGCTGTGAGTTGCAAGATGTTGCAGAGTTTGCAGTGAACTGTACACTTTATTTAAGTTTTTAAATGTACAATTTAAACGTGTCAATGCAAACAAGGTCTATCCAAACTCAGCTGCTGCCTTGACTTAGAAACATGACAGTAATAGGTTTTCATGTATATTTATAATTTAGCTTTAACCAGTTTAATTCTGCTGTTCTGACTTTTTTCAATTTGTTTCAATGTCAAATGACAATTGAAAAATGTAATGGAAGGCACTTCTTTCTGCAAAAGAAGGCTGTACACAAAAAATATTACAATAAATATCACATAACAATCACAATCAGTTAACATATATCTCTTCTACTTACCAACACACATGTGGAATCAACAGAGTTTAGAATCCACCCTCAGAATGTCTTCACAGGTAAACAGTGCGATTCTAATACAGGACTTCATTTGTTTCTATGTTTTGAAGGAACTTGGTGATATGTCATAACTTTGGTTATGAAAACAAATAAACAAGCGAGCGAGACAGTCAATAAACACTGAAAGGAAGCACGGCAGTCGTTTTACTCTTTCATGACATGGTGCTGGCGTGGACATGAAAGAGCCATACTGCTCTTTCTGATGGGAAAGTGCATGAGTCCTCCAGGCATTCTTTCGCATACACTGTAGCTCTCAGCAGGGGTAATGAGGGCGCAAAAGGGGCTAAAAGTGAAGAACAGAGCGAAACAGAACAGGTTGGAAAATGTTCCTTTAAGCCAAACCAGACTGAACTGCTAGAGGCTGCTTAAAGACTAACTGGTTCGATAACTGTTAGTTTAAAAAAATCATAACTGTTAGTTTAAAAAAAAAATAAACAAAGACATAAAAGAAAGAAGCAGTCAAAGAGTAAACAGAAAGAGAAAGTGAGATAGACAAAAAGAGAGAGAGAGAGAGAGAGACAGAAACAGAGAGATGCAGAGAGAGAGAGAGACAAAGAAAGAGAGACATAGAGAGAGAGACTAAGACAGTGACAGAAGCAGAGAGCTAGAAAGAGAGGCAGAGAGACAAAGAGACAGAGAATGTGAGACAAAGAGAGAGAGAGAGAGACAGACAGAGAAAGAGTGAGAGACACAGACACAGAGAGACAGAGAGAAAAAGAGAGAGAGAGGGAGAGAGACAGAGAGACGGAGAGACAGAGAGCGAAAGAGTGAGAGACAGAGAGAAAGAAGAGAGGGGAGAGAGAGACAGAGAGCGAAAGACAGATGTGCTGGAATGCCATGGGAATCATCTACTGCTATTTAAATGCCCTTTTAAGATCTCGGTAATTCTGCCTGCTGGACATTCGCCTTTGATTTTCAGTGTGTCCTGTTTATTTATTTTTAAACAGTAGGAAAAGCTGAGTGGACATTTCAATAAGGGCCAAATTCAAACTGCGCCAGAACCAATGCAATGCCTTGGACAAAACACATAACCAATACTGTCACTAGCAAAACTATGGAGCCAGTGTTAAATGAAGGGGGAATTCTGCTGGCGGCTCTGGGGGTTTCTGAATCAGAGGTGGAACTGGGCCCTCTGGGGTGTTACCATTTGGGTCAGAGTATGCAGCTACTACTACTACTGCACACCTCCTCAATACATAAGGAGAAATACACTCTTCAAAAGACCTAGCTTCCCAAACGGTTTCATTAAATGAGAACATACCTGACGTATTAACACATATTTCCTTTAAGTTAAACCTTTGAAGGTTTGCTTGGCTGAAAATAAACAATGAATTTCTACAGAAGGTAAGGTGTTCCCAAACTTTTGACAGGTCGTGCACATGGCAGACTGTGGCAGCGGTCCTGACCGAAAGGGCAGCATTTTTTAATACTGGTGTCTAAACCCCTTTAGTGCTATTATTGGCCTTTAGCCAGAGAGGTCAAGTATGTCTTACGTAAGTAACATGGGTTCATGTGTTTGTCTTCTCTTTGTTTAAAAGGACAACAGCTCTCACGCCTTCTGTAGCTTTAACCCAAACTTTAATCTCAGGTTTGCAACCTGCCCCAGTCCAGATTATTCTTATCCCCCTGCGTGGCTCCTGCAGGTCAACAATAGGCTGGCTATGCTATCTCCAAACCAAACGCCTCCAGCGCTTATCTGCACATGGCCAAAATCCTGAGGCCCTCTGGAGTTCACTGGACCAGGTATAGTACAGCTAGGCAAGGCTGTAAAGTTAGTACTATAGGGATGTTTAATGACTTCTGTTTATGACTGATTTGCGCTGGATTTGGAAATGGTGCTCTCAAATTTGGACTTGACATTAAGTAGGCAACATGCCTTTGAGTCTACAAAAAAAAAACCCTGGTGAATTTTAATTTAAAGAGATTTTTAACCTTTAAAAAGGCTCTTGAGACTCTTTATAAAAGTCTTTATAAAAGAACCACCATCACTGTAGACGCTGCAGATAAGGTGTGTATCAGATCTGAAATATCTGAAGCCATATCCCATGCACATATAGCATGTTTCTACAATATAGCATATTTTCTAGTTAAACATGGAATGCTGAAGTTTATTGTCTCAAATTGTTGTAAGGTTGTGTAATTTTAAACACAAAATGTCTTGAATGTATTGGTGGCAGCACATTCAGTCTTAATAGTGTAAAGTCTGTCTACTAAATAACTACACTGTACCCATTTATGTAGTTGTACTACATTTATACTTTTTGATATACAATACACCAGTTTTAATATTTCTGCTATTATCATTAATATAACTGTACCATCGCCCCGACTAGTATTGCAACTAGCAATATGCAGCAACATAGATTAGAAATCAATGTTTTGAATATGTTGTTTGTTTCAAAAGATTGCTTCTCTGAAGTAACATTTAAAGTCAAGAGTCATGGATAAGTGCAAAACAAATCCAGCCATTAAATGCATTTGAATAACCTTCACTGTTTGTTGGACTTGTCAGCATGAGGGTAATCGATGAACTTAGAATTCACCATTAGTCTCTAAAAAAAAATTCTAAAAACTTAATGAAGCCAGGCTTTGTGACCTTATTAATATTGCAGCAAAAAATAACAATGCTTTTTGCAATGGGGCTATCTGCTACTGCAGTAATGGACTAAACCTTTGGACATGTGGTCAGCACTGATTCATTTATAAATTGTGATATAAATTGACACAACTGCATGAAACTAATAGTGCTTATTATCTGTATATTTTTATGGAACTGCTGATCTTGCCTACAGTTTCTACATGCTGTCACTTCTACTTGCATAAATGCTTAGCACACTTCAGACAAACTCAACAAACATGGGGGAAAATCCACTACAACCTTTCCACCAACAAAATATACCCCTCTCATGATCCATAGTTTCACTGAGGGGCACATCCACCCACTCCCAGTGTCATGAAAAAGTGGAAGTAGAGAGCACAGCAGACAGTGTGCATGCAATTGTGAGAGAAAAGGCCGAGAGAAAGAAAATGCACAAGAGTGCACAAAATGTTATTTATTTTTTCTGAATTCCACACACACACGGGAATGAGAATTCCGTAAACAATTACTGATATGATGGATTTGAACAGAACTAAATGAACTAAGGTACTTTTACAATTTATGCATTTCCATACCTATTCGTGTAAAACTAACCCCACCTGAACAGTAGCCTATAGACTTTCCACCATATAACAGTAATTTCCATGAAAGATGGCAAATGAGAGTTGTCCCATAATATTGTTTTAGTTTTTTTTATTTCAAACCTGTATTGAAATTGTTACATGCACACTTGAGAGTGAGAGACAGAGATAGACTGAGGGACGGACAGAGACAGTAAGAGCAATCGTGCCAGCGGCTGCAGTGAGTAGGCATCTCCAGCCATGATCTCATCCTCCAGTGCTGGCACACATCAGCAGGAAGCTGCCCTTTAGATCAAAAATGCCAAGTTCGCCACATTCCTAAGCACAGAGGTTCACACACACGCACACACACACACACACACACACACACATACACATGCAAGTGCTCAAAAGGCCACACGTGGCCCTTCTAAAAGGACTATGACACAAGGCCTAATTATATAATTATGGTGGCCAAGGCACACACACACAGGCATGCTGTTGATTACGGTAATGATAGCAGGGCAAGTTTGCCTCTGAAGAGAATGAGAGAGAGAGAGAGAGAGAGAGAGAGAGAGGGAGAGAGAGAGAGAGAAAGAGAGAGAGAGAGAGAGAGAGAGAGAG